>PVLD010001974.1:0-147500 GCA_004027595.1 Dinomys branickii
ATAATTATGTGTAGATGTATGTGTGTATGATGATATGTAAAATAATAAATGCATACAGGGAAAGAGGAATACCGTGATAGACGTCACTGGCTTACATTGGTTACTTCTGGTAGCCAGAGGCTTGGTTTGCAAGAGAAGATGGCAAAAGAAGCCATATGCATATATATACATCATATAAAATTTTAAAGTATATTTATGATTATATTTCTGTTAAAATGTAGGCAGTTATTAAGAATGATACATAGACATGAATTTGTAGACATAGCTATACATATATATTTGTATATGTACATGCATGTAAATGTATAAAGTAGAAGAATGAATGGACCAAATAAAACAAGAATGTGTCATTTTTATAAGCCTCCTGGAACCTAAAATCAAACAAACACAAAAGTTTCTCAACCACGCTAGTGGCACTTCCTGGTGAGTAACTATATCTAATAGGCAAGTACAAGCCATAAGCACCGTGAGTGCATGCCTGTATACATAGCATTCTCTGAGCAAGGGAATCATCTTCTGCTAACAAAAGAGAGAGACTTGGAGCACAGATCTTAGAGTGTTGCACTTTTACAGAAAATTGTTCCTAATAATTTCATGCTTTCATTTATGCTAAATCCCTCCAACTGTTTTGATTCCTGATAGCCTCCATCACTTTACATCTGCACAGTTTTTAGAGTAAACTGTATTTGATATAGAGGAAAATCATTAGAGCTCAAATGTGTACTATTTTCTTAAGCAAAGAAGAAGTGAGAACACAAAATAAAGGTCTTTCCTATCTGTGATGTTGCTTTGTTTCCAGCGAAGTGAAATATTTTTAAATCGCAAGTGTAACTCAGTTATCTATGCTATTGAGCTTAGCTCCTCATATTTTACCAATAAGCTCAAAAGCAACAGTCTTGTTTCCATAGACAGTATCAACTAACAAATTAATTTCAATGCACTTGAGATGTATTTCCAGAGTTTATTTACAAAGCATGTAGAGATTTTCTTAAAGTAAAACTGAAAGATTATTTCTTCTAAGTAGCAATCTAACATCAGAAAGCTTTCCCCAACTACAGTCAAATTCAGATCATATTAGCTATCTTTATTGTCTTTCGAAAGAACTACATTCCACATACCTTAAGACCCCGAGAAACAAATAATATTATGAAATCAAACTTGCCATTATAAAGGAAGATTTCTCCTTAACTTATTTCCAGGTCCTGTAGACTCGGATGAAAAGGACTTTTTTTAATGCACGCTATTATGGAAGCAATCCTTCAGCCTTAATTCACTCTTGAGTGGTCTGCTCTTAAATGTGTTTGCATTATGCTATTTTATTTCAATATGGACTATTTACAATAGAACCAGTATGGAAACTAATTCTTGAATCTTTCTCAGGCATGAAACTTTGCCTTTATACAGCTTCCCTTACACTTGCACCTACATCAGAAAGCCTTCGTTAATGATGGACCAGGCCTATCACCTTTCCACTGCCTGTAGTATTACTCCAATTACTGTTACTTTATACTGGCTATGAATGGAACAACTGAAATTTATATACATATGAGGCATGACTTCCTACACATCCATTCATCAGAAATATTTTCAGAGTAGTTGAGGAAGAGTAAAATGAGTAAGTATTGACTCTTAAAACCAATCCATTATGCTGACTCCTAATGAAAGAAAAGCTCTTGGAAATAAATGCAACTGAAAGAAAGACACTTCTCCAATGAATGAAAAGATGAGTGTTCTATAAAGACCTTGGAAACTCAGAGAAATTCCCATCCAGATTAGGGTGTACTTTCATAGACTCAAAGCCTGAATAATTTACAGAAGGACAAAAAGGTATAAAGTCCACTTTTTAAAAGAAGTGTGGTTAAACATAAATATCAGTGGTAAAATTATTTGTGGTATAACAAAAGGAAGATGAATTTATAAATAATGCTGTATTTATAAGATTGACTAGGTTTTAAAATACAGGCATAGGACCTTGGATGTAAGAACTGTAAAATGTACGGAGAAAAATTTTCTTGTATAGAAAAATACTATGTAATATTTATGTTAGGTTTGAAGAAATCCTGGGAAGCGCTAAAAATCATGAATTATTGAGGTACTGAAAATGTAACTCAGTCAATGAGTCAGTGACAGAAGCAAGATTCAAACGCAGCTCTGTAATCCGTACTATGATGCTCCGACACGAGTCTTCCCAAGGATCTTGTAATATTGTAGGACAATAAGATGTAGGCATGAAGGTAGCTTTATAAACAAAAGAAGAATGACAGTTTCAGAAAGTTTTAAAGTTTTAAGCCAAGATGAATAAGAGAATTATAAAGATATTAAGGGGTAATCGAGGAAGTAATTGGAGTGAAATGAAAATCTTTCTCCCTATCCCCCACTCTGGGTAATCTCTCTGCGCCACTAAATGCTGCTGTCATCTCTGCAGCTATGAGCAGAAGATTAGAAGCTGTCTCTCTGGGAGATGTACAGATTCAAGCAAATATCCAAAGACTATTATATCCAATATTTCCCCAGGTAAATGCCCACCAGATACCTTTCAGAGGACACTGCGGTCAACATGTGCTATTCATATACTTAGAATCCTAAAGAAACTTTTTAGAATCCTACAAGCAGATACTTAACAATACCTAGACATCTAGAGAAATACTCTAACAGGAGATATAAAATTCAAAGAAATGAAAGAATAGCTAGGTACAAGGTCTTGGGGAAATAGAATTTAAATAGGACAAAATCAAATCTCCAAAGAAGGCTTTAATTAATATTTAAGAGATAAAAGTAAATATTTCACACATTGAACAAGAGTAGCAGCTAAAATGGAATATTCAGAGTAAAATATTTTGGAAGTTATTAATGACTGTGGAAATAAAAACTCAAAGTATAGAACATATAATTATGGAAAGCTCTCAGAAAAGATAGAAAAGAAACACGGGGAGAAAAGTAGAAAACTGTAGAATCAGTCCAGGAGGTCCTTTATCCAAATAACTAAAATTTCAAGAGAAAAAGAAATGAGAATTCAGGGACAGAAATAACCCATAAAGTAAATCCAGGAAATTTTCAGAAATGAAAGACATCAGTTTCCAAGCTGAAAGACCCCAAGAAGCACCCATCATGGTGAAAGTCATTAGGTCATTAGATACACAGCAAGGTGGAGTGAAGGTTTTTTGTTTTTTTTTTTTTCTTTTTTGAGACAGAGTTTCGCTGTGCAGTTCAGTTTGCCCTGGAGCTCACTTTGTAGTCCAGGCTGGTCTCGAACTCACAACGATCCTCCTTACTCAGCCTCCCGAGTGCTGGGATTACAGGTGTGCACCACCATGCCCAGCTTGGAGTGATACTATTAAAATAAATTCTAAAGGAAACTATGGTGGATTAACTAATGGTCAAATTGTAACTCTCAGCTGAACTGAATCTGCTTGGTGCTTGGTGTGGTGACCCACCTGAGGATTGTTAGCAACAGCATGAAAGGGGAAGATGGTGTGCTGTTGATCTTCCTGTCACACTGGCTTTCCTCACCGTCAGAGGAGATGGGGTTCTTGCTGTCACTGAGATTGGCAGTAGTTCCTTTAGGAGGAGTTCCGGGTTTTACCTTGAGTTTCACACTCTGGCTCCAGTGCAGATCCCTCAGCCCGCTGGTGCAGCCTTGCTAGCTTCCATCACTGACCTCTGGGCCTTCCCAGCTCAAACCTGATACAGACTTGCATAAGACATTTTTGTGGGCTCTAGGCTTCCAGCTGGACTCGTGAAGGACATAGCCATGGGATTCAGGCCCTCAGTTGGATTCCTTTGGTCTCTACTGCATGGACAGATCTCCTGCACTCTTTTTCATTTGACTCTTTGGGTGAATATTACAAAATAATCCTACAAATTATATGTCCTGTATCTTTTCCCTTAGTAACCCTGACTAAAACAAATGAACTTTCTAGTCTAGAATGTATTAACAAATTTCTATTTAAATAATAAACATTTTCACCCATGAATTATCTCATATCATTCTCTCTCGGGTGCTTTTTTTCTCAGAAAACTCCCAGTGGCAGAGCTCCAACAAAATGCGCAAATAAAGTCGCAGAGAAGGCTGGGAGCTGAAAACAGAACCAACCCAAGGGTGTAAGTAAAAAGTAACGCCCCCTCTCAAGCACGCAGAGCAACCAGACGAGTCGGGAGGAGGTCAAAGACCTCTGAGAGGGGGACATGCCACCAGGGATACACCTGATAATTCCCACCCACCAGAAAGAGATTGAATCAGTGGGAGATGACTTAATCAAAGAGGATGAGTTTGGAATACAAAGTGATGATAATCACTTTAAAGTTTATTAGTAGGAAACTAAGAAGAAAAAGAGAGAAAATAGCACTTATGTGTGTTTTTGTCTTAATTTGTGGAGTAAATTTAACGAATAGGAGCAAAAAATAAATCCTTTTTTGTAACCCAGAAGTCATTGTCTGGTATGAGTTTTGATACATATGAGAAGGAATATCACTGCCAGGCACAGTGGTACAAATCTGTCTGATCCTGGGACTAGAGGCTGAGGCAAGAGGAATTAAATGAGACTACCTCAGAAAACAAAGCAAAAAACAAAAAAATTACACTAACCTAATACAAATAAAAGTGATGGTATTACCGAGTTTAAAAAAAGCATAAATTTATTCAAGAAAGGAAAATTACCATATATAAACATAATAATTTATGATTTATTGGTTAGAGTTCTCTAGGACAACAAAATCAGTATAATATTTAGTATATATTACATATAACATATAATATGTAATGCATATATAATATGTAATGCACACATTATGCAAGGGAATTAAATGATAAGCCTACAGGATCAGAGGCAGGAAACTCCTTGATAGCCATCTGTGCACTGGAGAGACAAAGAAAATCGAGAATTTTTAGGAATCCCCATAATTATATATACATATATGTGCATATATATGCACACATATATAATATATATTGTTAGCATATGTAACACATATAGTATATATTGTATATACGTAAATATATTATATACATAGGTATGATTATATGTAATTATATATAAACTGTATATTATAAGTATTTACACAGCTATATGGAGTATAAACACCATGTCTTCTGGATCTGAGGGGCATTAATCCCCAAATCCTCCCCCAGTACACATACACGCACGTACACACATATGTACACACACTTACACACTCTCAAGTCCATGAATATTCATCTCTTAAATTGTGTAGTATGTTCATATAACATAAGTACACCCTCCAATATACTTAGTACATTACTTATGTATGTATAATGTATATATTTTTATAATCTGTTTTGTGAATACTGATGAGAAAAAATCTGTACATGTTCAGTCTATATTATTTATTTTCCAAATAGTTTTAATCTGCAGTAGGTTTAATTCATAGATGCAGAAGCCAAACATAAGGAAGACTGATCATTTTGGTTTTTAAACAAACAAACAATAAACCAAAAAAAACAACCAAACAAAAAGAAAACATTAACTAAAAGATACAAAGTAACCCAAAAACAGTACAGTCAAAATTGAATTATAGACAAAGTGACAGGGAATTAACAGTGGTTGTTGTACTATGTATTGATAACTTTAAAGTGTATGTTCAGGAAATCACATATAGACATACAATCTTGATGAAACAATCAATCATGTACTGTTCTTTACCATAAAGCAACATAAATCAATAGTGGCACCATGTCAGCCATCCTACATATACATACATACATACATATTTGTTCCTTTCTTCCTTTTCCTTTTCTCCTTCCCCTCATCCCATTTGCTCCTTACTTTTGAGCAGATTCCCTTTATGCCTCCTAATTTATATTCCCACCTTCAGATTCTTGTATCAGTGGTACAATGCTTTGCTTGCACATGTTCTTCTGATTTATTTCACTTATGATTATGGTGTCTAATTGTGACCATTTGCCTATAAAAACCTCAAATTTGTCTTTTTTTATAGCTGAGTAATATTCTATTATATAAAAATGCCACATTTTTTTTATCCAGTCTTCTGTGGATGGACATTTGGGTTGCTTCCACAATTTAGCTATTACAAATTGTGCTGCTGCTATAAACATGAGTACACATATATTGTGGTGATATGATGCTTTCAGATCTGCTGAGAAAATACCCAGAAGGGGAATAGCTGGGTGGACTGGGACCTCTAGACCTAGTTTGCTGAGGAATCTCCAAACTGATTTCCACAGCGGTTTCACCAGTCTGCATTCCCATCAAGAGTGCAGAAGAGTTCCTGTCTCACCACAGCTTTGCCAGTATTTGTTACTGGATGATTTCTTAATGCTGGCCAATCTTACTGGGGTGAAATTAAATCTCAAAGCTGTTTTTATTTGCATTTCTCGAATGACTGAAAAAGTAGAACATTTTCTCATATATTTATTTGCCATTTGTATTTCTTTATCTGAGAAGTGTGTATTCATCTCAGATGCCCATTCTTGGATTGGGTCTTTGAATTTGAACCGGTTCATGTTTTTTAATTCTTTGTATGTTCTAGAAAGAAGACCTTTGTCCGAGGGACAGCCAGCTAGGATTTTTTCCCAATTTGTGGGTTTTCTTTTTACTTTACTGGTGATTTCTCTTTTTTTTTTTTTTTTTTTTTTTTTTTTTTTTTTTTTTTTTTTTTGTGGTACCGGGGATCGAACTCAGGACCTTGCACTTGCCAGGCAAGCGCTTATTCAACTGAGCTATATCCCCAGCCCTGGTGATTTCTTTAGATGTGCAAAAACTTTTCAGTAAGATGAGGTCCCAAGACTGATCATTTAGATCTGATTCAAAACACTATAAAATTCAAGGAATGGGGAAAAGTGAAGATTTTAGCAAGAAAAGAGTGGTAGGATGTGAAAGAAAGAAAAGCAAATAACACTTCTAGATGAACCAAAATACTGTATTTAGAGCTGAAAACTTCAGAATTGTAAATCTATGACAGTTGTTCAGAATCCACAGATAAAGTATAAAGTAGTCACCTCTAGGAGCAGAAAGAGAAAAAAATAGACCAGAAGTCTCTTAACAAACTTGAACTACTTATACTTGATGTGTTGAACTCTTACACATTTATCTAACACTAGTGTAAGTAGGAACCCAGAACAAGAAATATACAACAGGAAAACTACCCTCAGGAAAAATGACTTTTGATGTAAATTTTGAAAGAGTGAAAGATGAGATGTGAAAAAAAGGAGTCTGCTCCAAGGGAGAGGGACCAGGGCCGACAGAGGAGAAACTAGAACTGAAATGTGTTCTGCACATGTACCAATTTCCAGCAGTGAATACAATCATTGTGCACTGTAAACATGAACGAATAAAAGTAAAAACTGAGCCCAAGTTTTTCATTGATCCCGTGTTTATTTTAAGAATCCCATTTCCCCCCCCCCAATTTTAGTTTTTACCAAGCCAACTTAAGTTCCCAGCACACCTCCCAAACTGCTTTACAATGTAACATCACCATCACATTATCTCAATGTTCTTAGACTTCCATAAACTACCGTGGGACTTTGAGCAGGTACTAATGTACCAATTTAAAAATATGTTGCTGAAATTCTCTCCTGAAACTGCATGTAATAGGTAAGAAATTTCTTAAGAGCATAAATCAAGTCAATGTAATATGTACCTGTTTGTTACAATTTGAACTTATATGAACCTCAACCTAAAACCTTGAGGAGAAAGTAGCTGTAATAGTTCAAAACCTAGAGGAGGTACAATATGTGTACTTAACCTTTGTTTTAGAAAATTGACATTAGTAGCCTGTTTTCAACAGAGCAATTAGAAAATAACAAAATATTGTAGGAGTATAAAAGAAATATATACTCTCAATATTCTTCTTGAATACTTAAAAGTGTTATTGAGTTCTGGCGACAATGCTCATAGATGATGCTGAGTCTCCCCTGCACATCACAGAATGGGTTCCAAGTTGTGCCTGAGGCTGGACCTGGGAGCCAGGAAGGACCAGGGATTCCATGACCAGCCCAGATCTGATCTTCTAAATCAAAAGGAAGCCTTTCCACAGATCTCCAAACAAGAGGACTTCTTCATTCACAAAACATGTACTAAATATAAACTACCTAGAGTCATATCCACTTTATTGTATGAAGAACTATTACTCTATTAATAGAATGTTATATTTACTAAAATAACATAAAATAGAAATTAATAAATAACTGTTATATCCAGTGATTTAATTCCAAGTACTATCATAGAGATACCAAGAAGGAAAAATATATTAAGTGGCTTCTATTTTTCACTTCATTTATTTGGCTAAGTTATGAGTTTATATATGTCTATTCCACATATACTCTCACTTTATAACTATGGGGTTTCAGAATGACATTTCTTTTCTGGATAGTAAATCTTTGTATTCAGAGCTGCAATACTCTAAAGAAACTTAGAATTTTTTAAAGATAGAAAACCACCAAAAAGAGCACATAAGTCACTGAAAAACATATTTGTGTCTCTTAAGGAAATTATAATTTAGGATAAGCTTTAATTCAGCATGGTTTCATATTCCTTACCTTAACACTTGCTTTTTAAAATTAATATTATAAAAAATAAGAAAAATAGATTAATATGATGAAGCATTTCAAAAGGAGTAGCATTGATCTCTTCACCAAATAATACTCTACCTTTCAATGTATACAATCATATTAAGATTGACAAGAACAGATTATACTCTGTATGTTCAAATTATGAAGGACAATTTGAAATTAAACTGTAATATAAAATGGAAATGTTTCCAGAGTACATTCAAAGTGTGGTTAAATTAAGTGAAATTAGCTCACCACAAAAGTACAGCATCACATGGTTTCTCTAGTGTAAGAGACCCAAAATATAAATAAATAGTGAAAGAAGAGAGATGTGTCACCAGAGAGGGAGGTGGACTCATACAGCATGGAACTGAGGGTGTCAGGAGACAGAGAGGGGTGGTGGGAAGTAGAAATGAACAAGGTGCGATATGCACACGGATCAAACCCCCGAGCCGAATGCTACTACTGTGTACTGCGAACATACTGCCTAATGAAACTGTCAAAAGTGCTTTTGAGGCACCTGAGAAAATTAGTAACATCTATTTCCCGAAATTTGGGGTTGCCCCTCACACACAAATACCGACTAGTCTTTGAAAAGACTTCACCAAGATTATTACAAATAGAAATTTTAAGAAACAAAACAGTAATATCAAGGAAAGAGAATTCCACAGAAAATGCTGATTACATTTGATATGGCTTAAAAACTGGCTTTGAGTTAGTGTATGCTTAGAGAAATGCTTGGAGAAAGAATGTCCTTGGGAACAATCACAAACAGAAAACTCTATAGACTGGATTTACAAAGAAATAAATATATACATAGTCTATAAAGGCACTGTCTTGAGCACTATGCTGGCAATTTTCCAGGAGCCCTGGGAACATGCCTAATTTCCATCTAAATGTGCACACATCTTTATTGCAATCTCATAGTCTGTGAAGATTTACTCACTTTCATGTCTTTGGCACAAGGGAAAATGTGATCTCTCTCTCTCTCTCTCTCTCTCTCTCTCTCTCTCTCTCTCTCTTTCTCTCTCCCCCTCTGCAGTATCCATCCAGCATCTAAATTACATGCCTTGAGATTATCCTTGGCATCACTGATATTTAAAAAATGAAAAAAAACCTGTAGTCGCACGTCACACCTTTACTTGTAGAACTTACTCCCAAGTAATTTTCATAATACGAATTGAGTTCTACAAATGAACCACTGAATGAAACTGCAGCCCACTGTAATCCTTCTTATAAGTATTTCCACCTGTATACGAAAAAAATGCATTTTCTCAAGTAATTTCCCAGTGACGTTGCTAAAAGTGGACCTCTCATCAAAGGCTTGCTTCCCACATGTCCATTTGAAAGCATTTTCCTCTGCCGGGCATTCCTCCCTTCTCTCTTCCTGCGTACCCTTCCTCTCAGAGTAAAACTATCTTCAATACAACAATAAAAAAATAAAACCTGGGCTAATCCACAAAGACTTACTGCCCTCCATATTTACTACCAATTTTTTGAAAAATATTGTAGGCTTTCTCTTCCTAAGTTTGGAGCTCTTTGCACTCCCTTACTATCGGCTCTTGCTCCAGTAGAACCCCTCAGTTTATGAGACAAAAGCCCATGAGTTATCACACCCAAATCCTCTTAACTTTTCTCAATGGCAAGGATGATTATAACACCATGTTATCAGCTGACTATATTGAACTTGATCTGTACGCCCAACACTGTGAAAAGCACTTACTGGTTAGTACATTCTTCCACATGTCAATCTTTCCAGATTTTAACAGCAAATTGAAATTGCACCTTCATGAAGTTGACTGATTTTCTCAGTTTGCTTGTCGGTGAGGCTGCACTCCGACACCCTGCAGCGCAGCGTTTTCTATTTTTGTTAATTGTCCATCATTCCTTCCTTAAATTCTCCAGCTCTTACCGGGCACACCTGGCTCTCCTCCTTCTCAGCAGTGCCATCTCCTCTCCTATTCGTCCATGTTTCCCATGCATGCAGCATCATCTTCACAGGACACAGCCCATCAACCATTTCCATCTTCTCTTCCCAAGGGTGAATTCCAGGTTCGGGCCTTTGTTGACCACGATGCCTTTGATTTGGGGCTCTTTTCTCTTTTGTCTACAGAACTCTTTTTCTCTTAGCCTTCTCACTTCCCTAATTTTGAAAACTCAGAATTTTTTATATTATTTTTAAAATCTTTCTTCTCATCCTCTCTACTTTTAATTGTGCAAATGAAGAACCACATTATTCTGCCTATTTAATTGCAATTTTCTTGCAACAAAGAACCAATTAAAAACCATGAAATTTAGAGTCACATAGACCTATTCATAAACCACTGAGCTCAGGCAATTACTGTCTGCTCTTGAGATAATTTCTTCATCATTTTAAGCCTCAGTTTGCCTCTCACTAAAGTGGAACTAATAGTGTAGCTATGAAGATTAAATAGAATTGTAGATAGCTTGACATGTTAATAACTCAACCCAAAATGCTATTATCATATCATCAATCTGAATTTTTGACCCCACATTCTTCATAACTCATTTTCTATAAAGAAGTTCCTATTTTTAAAAATAAATTCTATGACTTCTGATCATGACTCTGTTTCTTTAAGCTTCCGCAATATCATCAGAAGCCTTTACCAAATCAGCCTTAGATCATCTCTTATGGCTCCATCCCACCACTGAAGTTCCAAAGTCTCTAGGATTTATCTGAGCTGTCCTCTAAGAATTTTCTCTCTTGTATAGTTCTATAGCTTTTTCTTTAGTAGTTACCTTAATATATTTTTACCCTGAAAAACATCACAAATAAACATTCAGCTCACCCTATAAGACAGGGATAAAATTTCACCCAAATAGAATTTGTATTACCTGGAATCACCCAGTGAAAATTAATCTCTCTCTCTTCTTCTGTGTCTGCATCCTGGCCTAAAGCTGTTACTCTATTTAGTGAAATCTGAGCCTTTGTCTGTGTTACTTAGTTACATGTCCTTTTCTCCACATGACAGGACACAGACAGACATTGTCATCCCTCCTGTCCTCTCATTTCATCTGTTTGGTACTTTTCAAAAGTGCTCAGTAAATATGACCTAAACAGAAACAAGTTAAATGTTTTCAGAACTATTGTTCTGTATAATTAGTTACATGGAAGAAATTTCTATTTTCTTAGCACAAGAATCTCCTCCCAAGGAGAGCTTGGTCTTTACAGAAGGAGTCTGTAAAGTGCTAACTTTGCAGTGCTAACTGAATGAGGCATCCCTAAGAAAAGCAGGGAAACTGCAAAGGGGCATATTGGGGGAAAAAGACAATCTGTAAACTGGTTCCTATAGGGATAGAGGTAGACTTTGTGCTATGGTTTGTGTCTAGAGGTCCTCCTAAAGCCACATGTCGTCATGGGGCAGGCACCTAGAATTTTTGATTGATTCATGGTCTAATGCTGGGATTATGGGTGTGAGTATTATACCTGCCCTGGGTCATGTAGCCTTCATACAGTATAAGTGAGGGAAAGAGCTTTGCTCTTCCTGTCTTCTCCTCCATTTTTACTCTTGCTGCTTTTGCTGCCTTCTGCCACCATGAACTGTTGCTCTCTGCCATGCACCACTCTGCCTTGAAGCCAGCTGAGTATGGATTGAAAGCTCCACAAACTGTGAAAGTAGAGAAATAAACCTTTTCTTCCTTAATTCTGGGCATCAGATATTTTGTCTCAGCAACAAAAGGAAAGTAATCATCACAGAATTTGATACCAGAGAAGTGGAGTTATTGCTGTGATTATACCTGACCACGTGGTCAAAGAACCTTTGGAAATGGCTTGTGGGAAGAGTCTAGAAAGATTCTGAGATGTTCCCTGAAAGAATAGAACTGGAATGCCTTAGGCTGTTCTGTATGGGAGAGTCTGGTCAAAGCTCAGAAGACCAGAACACTGATAGAAATCCTGCCAGTAAACACCAGGATCAGGAGGCTTCTGCTTGGAAGAAAGATCAAATTGGGTACTGGATTCCAGTTGATGTATGTATGGCTTGGCAGAAAGTTTGTCTGCATTTTCCTCATGTCCAGAGACTTTGTCTGAGACTAAGATTAAGTGTGATGGACTAATTGATTTGGCAAAAGAAATTTCAAGGCATTCGAAAGTTGAGGGATGGCATGGCTATTGCTGGGGCCTTTTTGCCGGATCTATGTTGAAAATCAAGAACAAAGAGCCCTAGCCAGATAGCAAGCTCCAGTAAAGCTGTGGACTACAAAGATAGGGCTGAGGAGATCTCGACTGCTGAGAAGGGACAGGAGAATATAAAAGATGGCCTGAGGGCAATATGAGAAGCAGCAAGTCTCCATCCTCTGAAACCTCAAACCCGTAAAAGTGAAGGGCTTTGGTTTGAGGGGAAAGCAGGAGAGTGCCATGTTTCAGAATGGCAGCAGCACAGAGAATTTGTTCCTCAGAATCAAGTTCAGCTTGCTCAGTGATCAATGTACTCAATTTATACAGCCAAGAGAGGGCAAAGCCTAGCTAATGCTCCAGCTGGCAGCAGACCCTGGCATCATCCATGTGGTGCTGGTTTTAGTTGCATGCAAAATGCAAGAGTTGAGTTGTGAGGTTAAGAAGGCTTCCGCCTCAATTTCAGACGGCCTGGGAAGCCAGAGAGTGGGCCCCTGAGAGGGCAGTTTGTGAAACTGGGAGGGTGAAGCCAGAGGTGCAGTGGAGATCCCAGAAGTTCGAAGAAGCCAGGAACATGGATTACCTAGCAAAGCTGCAAGGATGAGCAAAGCAGACCTAAGAGAAAAGCCATGGGTGCTCCAACCACCAGAAGTGCCATGGAGATGGAGTCACATGGAGCTCAAACTTTGCCAGATCGCCTTGGATGTTGATGCTGTACATGGAACTACATGACTTAATTTCTGCCCTGATAGATTTTGGACTTGCTTTGTTCCTATTCCTTTGCATCCTGTTTCTGCCTTTTGATATAGTAATGCTTATCTTACTCCACTGAATATTGAAAGGGCTTAACTTTTCATCTGTACAGGCTCTCAGAGCTAAGAGTTTGCCTTAAATCTCGGAGGATACTTGCTATTTGGACTTTTAAACAATGTTGAAACAGTTAGGACTTTGGAAACTCTTAGAGATGGACTAAAATGCCTTTTACATGAAGGGGTGTGCATGAGTCTCTTGAGGCCAGAGGCAGAATGTTATGGTTTGTGTCTGGATGTCCCCCCAAAGTCTCCCACTGTCATAGGACAGGCTTCTAATTTATAATTGATTCACAGTCCAATGCTGTGATTTTAAGTGTGAGGGCTACACCCACCCTGGAAGGGCAGCTTGCATACAATACAAGGCAGGCTGAGAGGCTTGCTCTTCCTGCCTTCTCCTCCCTTTTTGCTTATGCTGCTTTTGCTGTTTTCACTGCCATGAACTATTGCCCTCTTCCATGTGCTACTCTGCCTTGGAGCCAGCCAAGCATGGGCTGAAACCCTCACAAATTGTGAGCTAAATAAATCTTTCCTTCTTTATTTCTGGGTGTCAGGTGTTTTGTCTCAGCAATGAGGGAAAAGTAACTGAGACACTTTGTGAGCAGTGGGGGCACATCAACTTAAAGGAAGAGCTGAATTTCTTCCACTGAGAGTATATCTGAGAGAAAGATGGTTCAACATTGACGGGAGCAAAAGATGCTTTTTTTCTAGGAAGAACAAAAATGTCAAAGGGAAATTTTTCCGCATGTTGCCTAATGTTGTCAAATGTAAATCATCTTTCTAACCTCTTCATGAGCTCATCAGTGAAATTTCATACTGCATCCAAAAGCACTGTAGAACTCAAACAGTTTTGGAGGCTTAGGAATGTGTTGATAGATGAAGCTTCCTTCAAAATGGTCACAGGACAAGGACTGAATGTTGTAGCTATATGTGGAAATTATTTATATGACAGCCTGTGAAAACCCTGTGTTTCTATACTGTGGGAGCATAGTACAATAACAACAACAGTCTATTTCCTTTTATTCCTCATATATTGTAATTGCCAAATACCAATCATGTCCAATCATCTAAACATTTATGAAGAACCAGCAAAAACAAGGACTCTATAGGGTGAAAAAACAGTATTGATCATAATAATATTTACTTTTCTAGCCATAGTGAAGCTGTTTACATTGTGCCAGGCACTGTCACAGCTACCTCATTTACTCCTTTCTGAAAGTTAACACTAGTAGTATTACTAGTTTAGAGAGGTTGAAGAACTTATCCATAGTCTCAAAACTAGTAAGAAATAGTGCCTGAAGTCAAGTATATTTTCCACCATTTAATACAGATATGCTTAAGTAAAGAATTTACTACTATAAAGAAACCCAAAAGTGTGTAACATATACACCCTGCTACAAAACTGGTCACAATTTATCTGGACAGATTAAGCAAATTCCTGTTAAAAGGTGGATATGAGTTTCTAACTTGTTTTCCACAATAAAAATGAGAAAGTCATTGTGGCAAAAATATTCAGAAGGCCTCAGATTCCAATTAAGCAAGAATTATCATACAGGCAGGTGACCTCGGTTATCTTCAGACAAGAGAAACATGAGGGTAACCACTGCAATAAAAGGTACGGAATAAGCCAAACACATCGGTTATATTGGCGAGCCAGGAATTTGCAATCAAACAGATACCCTTAGAAATTTTACTAAAGAACATTCTTTGTGTCTATAAAAGAGGTCTACTCTATTTTCTATTAAACTTCACAAGTATCTGACTATTTCCCCAAATGCTCATAAGTAAATACTATATATACCCTAATATAACTTTAAAATTTTCTCTGCTTTTCTGGGTTAAATGACCATTATATTTTGAGGATTTCATTTTGAGGTATCCTTAATTTACAAGCCAATAGTAAATTGTTGTGTTCCTACACTAGAAATATTCTAAGAAAAACACAATTCTATTTCTTATTCTACTAAGAAGCATCACAGTTTCTCCTTGGAAATCATTTAGATAGAAGAAAATCCCTAAAATTTGAGCAAAAGTGAAGTTAAATTTGGTGTTATTCAAATAAGAAACTAGAAATTTTGATCAAGAATTTAAAAAAAATCCTTTCTGGACAAAGACATTTTAAAATATATTAATAAATATTAATTTATGTGAAGAACAAACTTCTAGGAGAATACAAACCAAAGAGTTCAAAGTTAATATAGATCTTAAATATTATTTTGGAAATAAAATGATGACAGTGATCTGAGATAAAATGACAGCTGTATATTTAATTTAAAAATAAATAATGTCCTTTTATTAAATCTTTACCAACATTAGCTGCATCACAGCATTTAAATTTCTGTGATAGAATATATGAATTTGCATGTTTATACCTCCTCTTATTTATCCCTTATATACATATCCCTTAAATACATATGCTTCTAGGGAACATAATACTGGAGTGCCTCCTTTGGAAGTTAGGAGACAAATTACCTAATTAAATCATATATTCTGTGTAAGCAAAATCACAGACACAAAATCTATGTGGCACATAAATAATTATCTTAAACATTACATGTTCTCTTTATAGATAATCTTATCCTTATAAGAAGAACAATAAAATGACACTGAGGCAGTTACATTTATCAAATTTTGATTTTTAATCCTTAATTTTATTTTTTATTTATTTTTTAAAAGTAAAAGAACAAAAACACTAGCAAACACACACAGTGGCACAAGAACAGTACAAAAACTGAACTACAGATAAGGTGGCAGGGGATCAACAATTGTTGTATTACACCTTGATAACTTCAAACTGTATGCTCAGGACAATACAAATAGACATGCAAGATTTAATCCTTAATTTTAAAATGATGTACTTTAAAAGTACTTTAAGGGGAAGATGTGATATATGTGTTGTGTATTGCGTGTTTCTGTAATGAGAATTTTTATATGGATGCAAAGAATCAAGAACAAATCATTAGCTTCGTGTTAACATGAAAACTCTCTTCACTTATGTAAAAATATATGGAATTAAACATTTCATGCAAGTACAACTTTATTGCAAGCCGCTTCTAAAAGTTTGGTCTTTTGCTCCCCAACTCGTCACCATACTTTCTCCATTTATTTCCTATTCCAAGTCTAGATCATAAGAGCTTTCTCTTTTAACCTTGATCCAGTTATACCAACACTCTTCTTCTTGAGTGTTATGATTGATACATTGTGTCAACTTGGGGAGTCTAGAGGTTTGACTGAGTGACTCACCAGGAAGCCAGGGTGCTTACTTCGTACACATCCTGAGCCTGTGGAAGAGAAGGGCATGGAGATTGTGTGAGAGCTACACGGCCCCTGGTGGGGGTAGACTGTTTACAGTGTAAGGGAAAGAAAGGGGCTGTGCTTTGCTGCCATGAACATTTACCCTTTGCCATTCTGCCTCAGTACCAGCCAAATATGGACTAAAACCTCCAGAAACTGTAAGCTAAATAAACCTTTCCTTCCTTCATTTTGGTCGTTGGGTATTTTGTCTCAGCAATGAGAGAAAAGCAACCAAGATATTGAGGAAGCATTTCATGCCTACAATTTATCCATAAAATAGCCATTTGGACCTGAAAGAATCACTGAAATCACTATTCAGTTATTAATTTCAACAAAGAAATGCATGGCCATGGTATACTGGGCTTCTTTGCAGTTTCAGAGGACACAGAAACATGTCAAATATATAAAACTCCTCACCCTCCTTCATGCCTATGTCTCACTGGCGATTGTCTCCTTTAAGCTCAAAAACTATGCAAGTCAAATCTGAATCCTTATTACCAGTTATTAGGTCAGTGGTTGATGGGTAATCCTTAAAGATATTCTAAATCTCTAAAGGCTCTGAAAGGTTTCATTCTTAAAATATGTGAGAAAGGTGTAAGAAAAGCTTTGATTTGGGGCAATGTCATAAGGACAGTAGATTCCTGGTATAGGAGTAGAGTGGATAGCAAGAAAAGTTCAGGGTTCTCCTGACTGGAGTACCCTGACCTCAGTTACCACAAACTCAAGAGAATAAAGTGGACAGGACCAAAACCATACAGACAGAAAGTGACAGCAATCACTAGGAGGACAGTATCACCAGGAACAAAGCAGAAGTTTCAGGGGATCACAATCCCTGTGAGAAGGCTTCCAGGAATAAGTGAAGCACTGATTCTAAGGATGTGAGTACAGAAACTCAAAAGCTACTCACATTCTAGGCTTGGTAGTATGGAGTTTGCCTTGGGAAACAATGGCTGAGCATACATATTTAAAATAAGACAATAACAGCTCTGAACTCTGCCGTGCAACCCACTGCAAACTGTGCCAGGTCTTGAACAGAGTCTCACCAGATGGCTCGGAGGAGACTTAGATCTTCCAATCTTTACCCTGGGAAGCAGGTCACTTAAACTCTACCATATATATATATATATATATATATATATATATATATATATACACACACCTCAGCTTCTGGAGTTCTTGAACCGTCTAGAATGTAAGAGTAGGTCTCTCCCCACAGTAGACTTCCTACTAAGAAGCGTATGTGGGAGTGGAATGATACAGTAAAATCAGAAAATTATTACCAGACTTGAAATCTGGGGTACTGAAGAAGTACATTCAGGCTGAATTAAACTGGTATCTAATTAGTATTTGTTTGACAATCCTTACATTTGTTCTTTCTGTGCAGGTTGAGAAAGGCTTAAAGAAAAGATGCTTAAGCTTTTAATTTGGAAAGATTCATCTGATGAAACCTTCCAATTTTAAATGGAAGAAGGTTTCTGACAACTCCTCTTCCTGACCCTATAAATATGAGCCGATGTAGCAAAGAAAGCATGTGCTGCTTCCAGGCTGCATTCAACTTTCTGCTTCGTTTTAAAACTGCTCCCCACTGTGCTATCCTCAGAGGCGATAAAGAATAGCTGTTTATTACCAGACTTTCCCCAGCCTCCATCTTCTTGTTCCCTTGGGTCCTTATACTTGAAGATTGTGATTGCATCTTAACTGAAATAAATCTTCTGTGGAATGTCCCAGCTCTATCAGCCAGCTAAAGCACAACCCATACCACATTAGTACAAGCCTTGGACACAATGGACCGTTTCTTGCCTCTGAAAACCTCTAAGTGACATAGAGCTAAGAGAAGCAAAGAAAGTAAACCCATCCACCAAGCTTTGCCAGCCCCACCCACCTTTACCCTCGCTTCATCCCATTTCTCTGTAACTCCTTCAGTTGTAGGCATTTTGTTCTTCTTTCAGGCCTGTAAATATTCTGTGTTGCTTTGTGCCACAGGGCTCCCACCACTCCATCCTGTCTGGATAGAAATTTCTTCCTTCGTGGTTTCAGTACTGAAATTATCTTTCAGTTCTCAACTTATCATCCTTTCTTAAAGTCAAATCAATTCCCCTAGTACGTGTAATCGTAGTAGTAGACTATCCTCCTGCCACAGTTCCTATTGTGCAGCATGATCATAGACTGCTGCTTGCTTGCCCTTCATGGTTGTTCCAAAACTGTAAGTTACAGTTATGGCTACTTGATCCTTTTTGTTTCATCATTGTGTTCTTAAGCTTAATGCATGGTAGATATTTGATTTATACCCACTCAGTGACTGAACTGAACAGGAGGGTAAAAGTCTCAATCACCTGTAACAATTATGTCAAGGACAGCAAAACCTACTGGCAGATGAACGAATGCAACCTCTAATATTTATATCCATAAAATGAAGTATACAAAAACCACACAACTGTGAAATGGAGAACATAGAGCTAAGGGAAGGTCATATAAAAAGTGTATTGGGGTGTCTTGGTTAATTATAATTTTTGTGAGGTGAGAACATGACATGACTGCTTTAAGGCTGAATCAGCAAGTACACTGTGATAAGTATACTTATCTTTCTTCCTCTATGCTCCAACTTGGTCAGACTTTATCAAGCAAACTATATAATATTAGTCCTATAGAAATGCCAACAAACTGCAACATGATCACAATAGAAATGGAGATGAAGACAGTTGAGATACTATTAGTATCATATATTTATTTATTGATTTCTTCTTTCATCCACTTCATTCAGTTCATTCAATGAGTATGATTATGTAGTAGCAGACAAATAACTGGATACCTGGATACATCGGCAAATTTTGCAATGATCCCTGCATCATGTATCCTATAATCTTTAAAAAGAAGCTACTCCCTACATTTTTCAATAGAGCTTATTGTCCCTTAACATGCTAGATGATTTAATTATTTATATAATATTATTATATATAACATGTAAAATGTAGATAATTATCATGTTATAACTCACAAACAAAATATAAAGTATAGACTATATTAATATTCAACACTATAAAGTAATATTTTAAATTTTCATATTTTAAGTACTATATCACAAACATCACCAATGTATGTCATTCAAAATTGAGACCGATATGCCTTTCTGTCACCTTTTTTAATCCCCCAGTAGCACTTTCTATTATAAAAGGAAAGTAGTAAGAATTCCAGAATATATATTTATTTTTCATGTAAACAATTTTCAAAAGTAAGATTTTATATTTCTCTTGAAAATTTAAATATAAATTTTAGATACTAAATCTTTTCTGAGTTTTCTTAGTTAAAAATAGCCAAATGAATTTTAGTTGACAAAAGTACAACCTCAATACACTATCTTGACTTTTTAAAAATAAATTTGCCCCCTATACTTAAGCCAAGTATCTATCCCACAGATTCTTTACAGGGAGAAAAATGGCAAAAAAAAAACAAAACCCTGGCACACACCCCCCCACAGTCACACACACACACACACACACACACGCACACACAAACACTATCCTTAAAATAGTTCCATTACCCCACAGAAGTCACCAAACAGCAAGCCTAAATGATGAGACTTAACTCTCCCAGCTCACGAGTCAGTTTAGAAAGAGAAGGAGGTCTTCAGAGGGAAGAAAGTGGACAGATTGAAGAACGAGGAGGGGGGTAATGTTTTCTGGAAGTAGCTCTTAGAAATCCTGTTCACAGCCTGGAACTGCATAAATTTTCTCTGCATATGTTATTGCTACCTTGGGGGCCATGATAGCATATGCATTTTGGGTTTTTCAAAAAATAGATACATGTACTTGAATATGTGTGTTTAATGCATAAATATTATGGTGACTTTACTTTCAGGGGACTCAGTAGTCCCTCCAGAATTTATGATAGCATATACAATAAATAAACAGTAATATTGGGAAGGCATATATTTTTGTGAAAATTCAAAGTAGGGGTAAATGGGGGATGAATATTATTGCCTAATTTAGAATATCTCAGAAGTGAAAAAGTAAGCCGAATGAACTCAGCAGGACAATATAGACATTTGGTAGCAACACTGAATCCGGCAGAAAAACCAATATGAATATATAAACTGGAACACACAATCTTAGCAAAGAAAGAAAAATCACACTTATTCATTAGTAGAAGAGCTAGAAAAGTTAAAAAACACAAACGTATTTTTACAATTCATTACATAGTATGAGAAGAAAATAGACTTCTGATTGGGTGACTTTAATAAATTCAGTTTCTTGAGCACCTGTAGATTGCTATTCTGTAAAGAGTGTTATTATTTGAGTATGTTCTCAGTCCTTGATGTACATTGATTTTCAAAAAAGATATACGTTAAGTGTGCTTAGTCTTACTGTGCTTTGTGTACCTCATAAGGATAAAAGCAAATCATTGTAGTATATTTTGTTTCCCTGTTAGTTCCCTCAAACACAGACTGACAAATCGAATATGAATCCCCAGAAATTCAGTTACTTCTAAGCTTCAGTACCCTGGAATACATAAAATAAATATATGATCAATGAAATGAAATATGACAAAATGTTTCATATTGATGTTTTCTTCTTTCAGAAATGTCTTTTTAGTTAATGCCCTCAGTCACTTTTCCCATACATTTTCTTATTCACAATGTATAGATTTCCTAGGTCTGATTTCAAGTTTTTTGGGAGCCTAGGGAGAAGTGGGAGATTTCTTCAAACCAGGGCTGCTCCTCCAGCTTTCACATGAGAAAATTGTTAGGAGCATTAAAGTATTCCTAAGTGCGCTGCATTCCTTTGTTCCAAGTGAGTTTTGGGAACACATCCTTTTCTCATTATATTTCCATAAAATATATTTGATCTATTCTATTCTTAGAATACCTCTGATGTGGTCTGTGAGTGGAGCACAGTATAAAAATATTTCTTTTTTATAAGAGACAAAATGTTTCCATTTCTTAGACACATAAAAAAATCACCATATAGCACTCTAAGAAAGTAAAACTTGTCTGATACATTTTGGTCGGCTCAAAACAGACCGCAGAGGCCCACTCCTCTTTCATTGTAGTTCAGAACCTCCCTAAGGCACAGAGTCCTCTGCAGAACAAAGGGAAATCAAGGAGAAAGAAGGCCAGCCAGGAGGACCGGGAAAGATCCTGGGTAAATAGGTCTAGGAATGGAAATTTCTATTTAGAAAAAAGATGAAAGAAATTAACCCTCTGCACTAAACAAGTTCTACTAAGTTTACATTGAGAACTAAAACGTGATCCCAAATGGTAAGGCTTTCATGTGAAGAGTTAACGTTCCTAACTGGCGGTGAAGAGTTGAGCGTTTGCTTGCTTCTCTCAATTTCGAAACCACTGGAGCCACGCCTACCTTTCTTCCACTTCTCCACCACATGCACCCAGAACTCAGAACCAGACCTCACACTGACAGTCAGCCCCGATCCAGGTTGTTGATAGTTCCAGGAGCAAGAAAATGTTTTTGAGAAGAATTTCTTCACAATACTTGTTTTAGGCATTCTATTTTGAGAGAAAAATCCACCTAAAACCTAGTTTGTTAATAACCAACTGAAACAAGAAATCAACTCTACAAACTAAAAACCGAAGCATAAAAGAAATTTATCATTAACCCTCTTTGATTACATATGTGGTTACATATGTATAATTTTAGTGACAAATACAGCCCTATAAGGGCAAAGTTTTGCTCTTCTTCATTATCATATCTACTATGTCTAGAACGCAGCAGTTTCTCAATAAATACTTGAAATACGAGATAAGTGACTAAACTGGGAAATGGGGCTTGATCGCTTGTTTCCTCTTATTACTTTTAGGGAAATATACAAAATGACAGTAAAGGGCCCTTTTAAACTGAGAACTTGCTGATAATCCAAGAAGACCTCATTCTTCTCAGATGAGATAGATGTCTACATGCCAGGCAGTAATTTCTCCTGGCAATAGGAATCATCACAGTTGTAGAGGTGTCTAAATGCTTTTCATAGAACTAAGTGCAGTGTTCCAAAACCTCAAAAACATTTCTGCACGACTGGAACAAAAACAGTGCTGTAGTCTTTGCTTTCCATAATCTCAAAAATTTAACATCAACATTACTACTATTACTATTAAACCCAAGTAACAGACGATCTATAGTCAGTTCTCCTCTAATGTGATATGTGGGAAATCATGCATATAAACAACAGAGATCTCTCCTGTTCCAGATGAATTTTAGGAATGTTTCCTTCAGATCTGAGAGTGGGTATCTTGATCAGGATTACACTGAATCTGTGTAACAGTTTTGGGAGTGTGGCCGTTTTCACAAGGTTTGTTCTTCCTATCCATGCACAAGAAATATCTTTCAATTTTCTGAAATCTTCTTTCTATCTCATTTTTCAGAGAGCTGTGATTTTCACTGTATAGATGGTTTACTTCCTTTGGTAGATTGATTCCTAAATATTTCATATTATTGGATGATATTGTGAAGGGTGTGGTTTCCCTGGTTTCTCTTTCAGTGAATTTGCTATTTGTGTACAGGAATGTTATTGATTACTGAGTGTTGACTTTATATCCTGCTATGCTACTGAACTTTGTTGTTAAATCTAGAGGTCTTTTGGTCGAGTTTTGGGGGTCTTCTATGTAGAATATCACGCTATGCCTCTTCTGGGTATTCCCAGAAGACTTAAAAACATCATACCACAGCAGTATAGGTGCACCCATGTTTATAGCAGCACAATTTGTCATAGCTAAATCTTGGAAACATCCCAAATGCCCATCAACTGAGGAATGGATAAAAACGATGAGGTATTTTGTACAGTGGAGTACTATTCAGGTGTAAAGAAAGATAAACTCAGGGCTTTTATAGGTAAATGGATGAGATTAGAGACCACACTCATAAGTGAAATAAATTAGACTGGCATGTGTAAACACTGTTTTGTCCCCATACTGTAAGAAACTGAAAGAATAAACAAGATCAAGAAGGTACAATAGACACTGTGAAAGGGAAAGAAATTGCTCACAAAAGAAAGAATAACTGGGATAGGGGAAAGGAGAAAAGAAGGTAGGAATACTACTCATTTTTTTAGTTCATTGAAAAAAAAATTAGTGATTATATTGTATAATCAATCTTACATGCCTATGTTGGGTAATCTGAGCAACTACTTTAAATATAATAATATGCAATATAATAACCATTGTTAATTTTCTATCATCTTGTTTTGAAATTCTGAGTCATTTTTATTGTTTTTTATTATAATCTTTAAAATGAAAAAGTAAAATTTAAAAAAATAAAAGAGAAATCCAGTTATCGTTCAATACTCGGAAACATTGTCAGAGAACCATTAGAAACAGTAAAGACTCAGTATAACCAATAGCATTATACATGATAAATAATTTTAAAAATGCATAACTATTACAGTAAATGTTACCTCACCTGGAAAAAGACATGAAGTTTCTCATAAACCTCAAAAGGTAAAAGGTTGTGAGTTGTTACTGGGTGTGTGGAGGGTGACATGAAATTAAACAGAAATATATAATACCAAATGTAGGCAGGAAAGCAACCCTCTGAACAAGGCAGCTCATAGATGTCAGAGGAAGAACATGTCTGAATTTTGTATATTCCTAAGCAGAACGGTTTGACTGTGCACAGTTTCCTGTGTTCACCTTACATTTCTGGCAGATAAAACCATACATCAGCAAGTGCAAAATTTGAATTATGCAAATTTTCCATATCATATCAGTCATATTGGAACAATTCATGTTTTCAGAAGAAGTAAACAGAAATTTCTCTATCATCTCCCTACAGAATGAAAGAGAAACTGTAACATATACCTCAGTCCTGTGAATACCACCTTAGCACAATTTGCATTTCAATTTTAAACCCCACGTAAAATCTGTTTTAATGTATTTTAAATTTACTAAGAGCACCCAACAGGTATTCAATAGCATATTCAGGTGCTCTTTTTTCAACCGTACTTAATATAACAATGTTCAAGCAATATTATTTGCTAAAAATGCTAGAAGAAATATTGCAAAGCACCACTCCAATTATTTATTTGCCTGGGAAAGTAACTGGGGTAAAATATAGAGCAATATAAAACAAGGACACTCTATAACCATTGTGACTTTAAGTGGAATTTGATCCCTTGAAATTCAAAGTTGATAAGCACACATGTATATCTGATAAACTGTATCAGAGCTACATGTCTAATTTTAGAAAGTCTAATAGTAGGTAGTGCCAAATTTCCATGACTCTACATAATTTCAGTTTTTGAGGTTCTATGAAAAACAAAAGATAGCCCAATATTTTTGCATACCTGCATCTTCTACATTAAAAGAAACCACGGTTTAAACTCACATGCAGCACTTACTTTGTTTAAAGCCTGTTCCTCTTTCATCTTACCTATTTTTCTTACTGATGCCATTTATCGCTGTTAATGAGGAAGCAAAAACATCTTCTTTCTTCCTTCTTTTTTTACAGATATTTGTTCCATTTTATTAATGTTACATTTACCAATCTAAATAGAAAGCATTTACCTGTTGCTCACCTTAACCAACCCAACAATAAGAAAGATGCTATCAGAGACAAAATAAATTCCCCTTCACACAAAAAAATGTCAGTTGAAGATAATCACAGATCACAAATGATGTAAGGAACAAGAGCAATGGAAAGTACTTTGGAAACCAATTATACACCATTATTTAAATAAATTAAATATATAATGAAAGTATTAAATAATAGCAAGATAGTCGATGTGTCAATATGGCCGAAATTCTGTATGCACAGTGGAATGGGGCACCAGAGTGATTATCCTCTCTCTTTTCATACTAAATAGAAACAACAACGAACTATTCACTTAGCTGATTTGTTTCTCTCCATTCCTGTTAGCAAAGCACATTTAAAAACACTGAAGAGAATTTGCCAAGCTCTGAGTGGCAATATACAGTCTGATTGCTAATCCTCCAAGAGTATTACGTATAACTAGAGGAAAATCATTGGAAATTTTACTGACTTTCTGCCATCTCCTTGGAACCCTGCCTACACTGGCACATTTGATATATTCCTTCTTTCTAATTGTCCTCACTCTAAAACTTAACACAGCAGAGTTATCACTATCTGGAATATTGCAGACCACAATAAAATGTAGGTCATGTGATCTCACATACTTTCAAATTGGAACTACTACAAATCTGCCCCAGGCCTAGGAGGTGGAAGTGCCAAAATGTGTGTGATAGTCATAGTGACCTCCATCAACTCAGCATCTTCCCCTTCCATTTTAGTCATTACTTCTATGATTACAAGAAAAAAATCACAGTACATTCATATTTATTACATTTTATTTTTGTCAGGTTAAATGGCTTAGAAAATTTTCATATGTGAAAAATACATATGGAAATTTTATCCTTAAATTTTCCACTATTATTCACAGCAAAAATTCCAGATTAGAATTTGAAATAAAATATTCAGTCATCATTGTGATGGTTAAATATGGAGAAAGAATTTTACTTTTGACCTAGAAAGTGCAAAAACATGTGACCTAAGCCATCTCATTAATAGTAGAAATTATGCAGAATAAAAGAGAATAAACACATCTAGAAACTTGTAAATGTTAGCAAAGTTGTATAATCATTAAATAGCTAAAGTCTGATGTTAATTGAAAAACACTTTGATCACCATGAATGTGCCCACATTCTAAATGTACAGCTCACACGCCAGCCATGGACTTGCCATGCCTGGTTAGGTATGTCTCCTTCAGTTACTACTTGGTTACTAACGTAACCAGGCTCAGAGCCTTCTCCCCTGCATGGCTGGGCTGTTACATGGAAAAGTGATCTGGCTTGTTGAAACAGAATATTTTCTTACCATTCTCATTGTTATTATATATCATAGCAGAGATTTTTTGAGTTAATAAATGTCATCTTACACTGCTTTTATGTCAAAATAGGTCAAAGAACTATCAGGGGAACATCAAATCATAAGGTTGGTAACATCACCACAGTCTGTGCCACAGTTTGGAATGTGACTGGTCTGCTTCTTAGTCTGTTGCAAACAAAGTCTGTGTTCCATTAATCTCATATTCTTTGAGTACTGATCTTTTCTCTTAAATTTGATTTAAACTCCTTTAGTCCAGAAGCCAAGCTGCATGCTTCTTTAGGTCAAGTGCAATACCTCATGCACTTTTGAACACAGTCCATCCCCAAAAACTTTTGTTTTGGTGACAACAATTTGAAACAAAAGGAAATGAGAAGAACTTTAATTGGTGTTTGAAAAATAATTTTGAGGAACTACCACATATCCTAAACTGTATGAAGTCTGGGTAAACAATGGAAACAAGCTACAAACCCAAAGCATTTGTTCTCAACTAATGCCAATTTTGCCTCCTAAAAAAACATTTGGAAATGTATGAACAAAATTTGCTCGTCACCACTGGACTGGAAGACAGAGGCACAGATGGTGCTAAACGTCTCAGGATGCACAGGACAGACAACCCTGTAATGAAGGAGAGCAAGAACCCCAATGTTATTGGGGCCCGGGTCAGAGACTCTGCTGAAGAAATAGTTGGAGAGCCAGGATGAAAAGTAATTTTAACACAAGCTTGTTAAAACTACGTCCTTCTTCCCCCACTGTTCTGAAAGCAAAGTTTCAATATTTGTATCTCATTAAACAATGTAATATTGATGTTAACAATTGTAGATACAGACACATGACAAAAACTGTAAAAGGTTGTTGTGAAAACTTTTGTTATTGAGAAGAGTTTGTGGATGGAAACAAGCAGATTTCTTCCTGATTCTTTACAACAAAATTACCGTGGTCCTCACTGAAAGAGAAAAGGATGATGGTAAGAGATGAGGTTCAGTTTATGAAAGTTCTATTTACACTGTCAACGTATTTCCGAAACCTTAGTAAATAAATGCTAGGGCCACTACACAACCTAGGTTCGGTTAAGACTGGGCAAGCCCAAATTCACTTTGCTCAAAGGTCTTCAGCAAAACAATAACACCTAATGACTGTGTATATGATAATAAATATCTGATGCATGTAATAATTATATTTCAAATAGATAAACTATATCTAATTCATATCCAGAAATTTTCAACCAGATATAGATGAATCATAGTAAGGAGGAATTATTGGAGTTTTCCAACCTAACCTTCTTAATTGTTTTACAATTTAGTTTGAAAACGCCATGTTCAGTAATGCAAGTTAACATTTGTTTTACCTTAAAAGCTCCTCTGTTAGAGGGCAGGTCTTAGGATACCTTAGTTACTTTTCTTTCACTGCTGGGACAAAATACTTGACAACCCAAAGCTGAAGGAAGAAAGATTTATTTATCTCACAGTTTGTGGAGTCTTCAGTCCATAATCAGCTGGCTCCAAGGCAGGGTGGCAGGGCAGAGAGGCAACTGTTCATGGTGGTGGAAAATTGCAAAAGCAACAAGAGCAAAAGGGCAGAACAAGCCTCTCTTCCTCCCTTATATTGTATTCAGGCTACTCACCCCATGGTAGGTCCTCTACAGCCTAGGGTGTCAACAGCCACCCCAGGGTAGGCCCTCTACACCCTAGAATATACAATTGCTGAGTCACTTAGTTAAGCTTCTGAACTTCTCAAATAGACATAATTTATCAATGACAAATTCTAGATTCAGCTGCCTCAAGGGCCTGCCCTCCACAACTGCAGGAGGTTTGGCAATGACATCCAGACACAAACCATAGCAGTCCACCCCAAGTCTCCTAAAGACTCACATACATCCCTTTCTACAAAAGCATTTATTTAGTCCATCTCTAAGGGTTGTCAAAGTCCTAACAGCTTCAACATTGTTGAAAAGTCCAAGACCCAAGTCTTCTCTGAGATGTAAAGCAAACCCTTAGCTGTGAAGCCCTGTGCAAATGAAAAGTTAAATACTTCCAACAGTCAATGGTACAAGGTAAAGATTTCTACCCTCAGAGTTATAAACAGGGGGATATAAAGGAATGAGACCAAAGCAAAGCCACAATCCGGCAGAGCATACACTAAGTCCTATAGTTCCAGGTGCAACATCCTTGGGAATTTTTGGCAAGTTGTGAGCTCCAAAGGCCTTGTATGGCTCCACCTTACAGAACTTCTGATGGTTGTAGCTCACCTGGCTTCTTTCTTAGGCTCACTACATTCCCTCCTTGCAGATTTCCTCAGATGATCCATGTTTCTGTTTGTTTGTTTGTTTTTTTAAACTTCTAAGGTCTCTACTGCACCTTTGGCTTTACATTCAAAGCTTCACACACTGCCCTCTCAGGGCACACTCACGGCCTGGCTTCCCAGGCCTTCTGAAGTTGAGGTAGAAGCCTTCTTAACCCCACAACTCTTGTATTTTGCATGCAACTAAAACCAGCACAACATGGATGACACCCAGGTCATGGGTGCTATTGGCTGGCTCATTAGCAAATCTTTCCTCTCTCTTTTTTTTTTTTTTTTTTTTTTTTTTGCGGTACTGGGGATCGAACTCAGGACCCTGCGCTTGCTAGGCAAGCACTTATTCCACTGAGCTATATCTCCAGCCCTCTTTCCTCTCTCTTGGCTACAGAGGTCAAGCACCTGGATTTCTGGGCACCTTCAATTTAATTCTGAGGAACAAATTCTCTATGTTGCCACCATTCCAGAGTACGGTGCTCAGTGGCTTTCTCCTCGAAGAATAGTCTTTCACTTTTGCAGCTTTACGGTTTCAAAGAGCGGAGACATACTGCTTCTTGTGACACCATCATGCCATATTTCACGCTCCCCCATTTCTTCTCCTCAGCTCCTACCTTTGCAGTCCACAGCTCTACTGGAGCTTCCTCGCTGGCCAAACTCACCACATCATTAATCACTCTGCTGTGCTCTCTGCTCATGATTTTCAACGTAAATCTGGCTAAAAAACCGCAACAGTAGCCACACCACTGCCTTGAAACTTCTTTGGCCAGATTAATTAGTTCATTGCTTTTAATGTCAGTCTCAGACAAAGTCTCTGGATATGAGCAAAACGCAGGCAGGTTTTTTGCCAAGCCATAATACACATCATCTAGAATGCAACAACCAATGCAGTCATTTTTCCCAGCAGAAACCTCCTGAGCTTGGTCTTTACCAGCAGGATTTCTATCAGCCTTCTGGTCTTCTGAGGTCTGACAAGAACCTCCCACACAAAGCAGCTGAAGGCATTCCGGCTCTACAATTTCAGGAGGCACATGCAAACCTCTCCAAACTCTCCCCAAAAACCATTCCCTAAGGCTCTTGAACTGCATGGTCAGGGAGAGTCACAGCAATGACCCCACTCCCAGTACCAAACTCAAGTAATCAAGACATAGGAAAGCCTTCTATCCACAACCTAATTTTATATAGCTCATGGAAATATGTCAAAAATAAACCAACTATTTATGTTTATTATTAAAAACCTTCTACAAAGACTAACACTTTGCTTCTATGTGATTTAAAAAAATTATACCAACAAAAAATTTCAAGGATATGCACTGTAACCTTATATGACAATTGCAAAAATAAACCTACTTTTTGTTCTCTCTCTTTGTCTTTCTCTCTTTCCCTCCATGATACAGAACAGCAAAGTACTCATTTTGTCTTTATATTTCTCTTTATATTTTAATTTCTGTTGGCCTTTTTTCTGAATGACTTCTTTGTTGTTTTTTAGCACTTTGTCCCTTTCACTCAAGTGATATTTTCAAGAAGAAATGCTCTCCTTGTTTCACTAATTGAACTACTTTTTACTTTACTTTAACTTTTCATGGGTACATTCACTCAATTTACTTATAATATTTGAATATGTATTGTGTTCCTACCTCATGTTAAATACTGGAAATAGGACATAATTATGTGTGTGTGTGTATATATATATATATATATATATATATATATATATGCTGTCCTCTATGTGTGTGTGTATATGTGTGTGTGTGTGTGTGTATGTGTGTGTGTGTGTGTATATATATATATATATATACACACACACACACCTTATTTAAAGTTTTTGGAGAAAGTGGACCAGTAACTTGGCAATGGTAAGAGTCTGATACACCCTGCAATGTCAGAAATAGAGTTCTGAGAGAACAGAGAGAGAAGACATTGTAGTTGTGTTTGAGGGGAAATTACTGGAGGATATGTTGTATAAAATGCAATGTGGAGAATTAGGAGATATTAACCTACCAGGCAAGGGAAGAATCATTAGTCAGTGTGGAATTAACATCCATAAAGTGATATGATTTTGTGTGTGTTCTCAAAATATGACCGTTTTTTAAACAAAGGAACAGGATAAAAAGCAGGAACACTAGCTAGAAGCCCGTGGCAGTTGTTCCAAAAGAAGAGATACTGAAGCAAGCATGGTGGTGTGGGCCTGTCATCCCGGAACTCAGAAGACTGAGGCGGGAAGACTGCTGAGAGTTTGAGGCTCCCTGAGCTACATAGCAAGTTCAAAGCTTGTCTCAAAAATAAAACAAATATTGGACTGTAATAAAAGGGAGAGAGAACAACCAAAGGAGACAAACATAGCTATGGTTAGTCAGGGGTGAAAGCTGGAAAAGGAAGGCTGAGGCCGATTCCCTTGACTCGAACACTTAGTGGATGATGGCATTAAGCCTCGTGCTGAACAGTGCAGAAGGAGGACCTGGCGGTGAGGTGGGAGCTGGCGGAAGGATGGATGAGCTGAGTTTGGCCCTGCTCTCTTTCCGTTACTGGTGGGCATCTGCACGGAGGGAGCCAAGTGTAAGGCTCTGAAACACAAGACAGAAGCCTTTATCATAGATAAATTTTGAAAATGATATTTTTTCCCAGTTGAGTGAATGTATTGTAGAGAGGTTAAGCTGATCTTCTAAGTACGAGTTCAGGAGTAGAGGCCCTCTAGCCCAGCCCTTCATATCTATCATCAAAGGCTTTGGACATCTCTTCCCCTTCTCATTATACATTCACATTCCCGATTACTGCCTTTGCCAGAAGATTGAAGTATAGTAATATTATTAATCTCCTACATTTGCATAGTCCTTCACAACTTACTAAGACTCCATTCCATAATGCTCTGGACAAAGTCTCAAGTCTGTGAGCTGGCATGAGAGAGGCAGCCTGAGGCCAGGAAACCAGGGACAGAACCATAGCTCAGGAGTTCTAATGAGGTTGCGGCAAGTATTTACTCCGGGGTCAGAGCCAGTGTTCAGAACCAGAAGTCAGAGAGTTAAGCAAGCCAAAGCCCAAGGCCCCAGCCAAGAGTCAGAGCCAAGAGTCAAGCCAAAGCTACAGGCAGAGCCAAGAAGCAGTCGCAGGATTAGCACAACAGAACAAGCCCCAGGACTGCTGTTGAACCCGTGTTCCTCCTCAGGCCCGTTGTCCTTTGGAGGCATTCCCTGTCTGGGGACTGGTACTCCCCAAAGAGTGCAAGCTACAGGGCACAGCCAGGCAACTGGGAACTCCCTCTGCCTGTATAGGAACTTTACCTTGATGAACACATGGGAAATCCCACCTGAAGTATCTTAATTACCTTCTGCATATTCTCTTAAACAGGTAAGTTTATTTTTTACAAAATAAATTTGACTGTTAGTTATGAATTTCCTGAAACATGTAGATGTATCAAATGCAATATTTCACATACAATTAAAATTAGGAAAAATATGATGCTGAATTTAATCAGATGTCTTGCAAAGAACCTTAAAAATAGAAGAAAATTTCACATTATATTTTGAATACTTTCCTGCAATGTATGATCTGTCTTTTCTCCTAAGTAGGTTCAGTGCAAACTCCTAAATTACCTTTCTCTTTCTTCTTCATTTTTTTAGCTTTGAAGTAGTAAAAAACAGCTTAAGATCACCAGTTAAGAAATCTAAATTTTTTGCTAAATCTGCACCCACAAAAATAAATGTAGCAAAATAGATTTATTTGTCTTTTTAAATCTAATTTTGAGTGGACTATTCCCTCACATGTCTCAACAACTTTAAAAGTCCCTTTTAAAAGCATAGAGTAAATATGGCATTCTTAACTAAGTCCCTCTTGGCTAAAATTCACACTACTACCCAGGAACATAAACATCATTATGTATTTCTTGTTATTCCTTGGGGATTTTGTAATGTACACACAAGCACATGCAACCTTGTAGTCTGCTTTTCCTCCTTTATAAGCAAAAGACTTTCTTGAGTTTGCAATTTTCCATATAAATACATGCAGGGATTTCTCATGCTTTTCAGAGTTGTGTAGTATTCCATTTCTTAGTATATTTAGTTTGTTTAGCTACTCACTTAATATAAACAATTATGATAGACATGCACAGTTTCCAGTCTTTTGCTGTTGCAAAGAATGCAGCAGTGAGTGACCCAAGTATACATCATGTTACATGTAAGAATATCTGTAGGCAAAAGTGAAATTGAATAATTATGGGAATTTGCATTTTTAATTTCAACAGACATAGCTAAATGTATTACATAGTATCACATGAGTTCCTTTCCCACAGCCTTACTGACATGGTACCTTAACAATTTTTTTCTTTTGCTAGTCTATAAGTGGAAAACTGGTATTGTGATATGGTTTAATTACCATTTCTCTTATTGTGACTTTCATGGAGCATCTTTTCATGTATTTAAGAGCCAAAAATGTGTTTTCTTTCCACAAATTATGGCTATATTTGTTTTAAATTGTTGTCACTTAATTAGTGATTTTTTTAGTCATAGTTTAGAAGTCTATTACAGTATTAAGCTTTTCATATATTGTCAGTTCCCAGGGTTTGGCTTTTACATTTTGACTTTTATATAACTTTTGATTGTACACAATTATATTTTCATATTTATGTTGAAAATTTATTAATCTAATTTGGCTTATAAAAATCAATAAAACAAAACACATAAATAAGATGATAAAAACATATCCATCATTTTCAAAGATATTACTTACTTGTAATGTACTTAATATAGGAAGAAACAATATCCAACCTTGCCACTGTGGTTAACATTGCATGGAAATGACTGACAAAACAACTAGAAAATAAAATGAAAACAAAATTTTAAAATATACCTAGGCATAACCAAAAAAATAAAGTTTAAGACCTATGTGGAGAAATTTTGTAAATTCTACTGAAGAATAAAAATGAAGTTGATAAATGGAGAAAGACAACTTTCTTTGTACTTGAAATTCTGACACCATGTTTTTATTTTTTCTATGTTGTTTTTATTTTTATCTTCATTGTTGTTGTTTTGTTAGTTTTTTTCCCTTTAAAAAAAAGTTAATTTTCCTTAAAGGAACGGTTTGATTTGCTGGGATTTGGACGTCCTCCCAAAGAACCAAGTACCGAAGGGTTGGGTGCCAGTGCACGGCTCTGCAGGAGGTGTGAGACACTTTCAGAAATGCATCCAGGGGAAGAAGTGAGGTCTCTGAGGTGGGCCCTTGAAAGAGGGACCAGGACCTCCTCTCCTCAATGTCTCTATCTTTGGTTCTAGAGCACCAGGAAGTGCACAGCCCTCCTCCACCCTGCACTCCCAGTGTCTATGCCTGGTCACCACCAGCTGAGACTTCTGTGGCTACCAGGCAAAATAACCTTTCTCGTATTTAAGTTATCTCAGGTATTTTGTTACAGAGACAGAAAGCACAGAACTCGATAAGCTAATGATAAACCCATATGGAAGAGTAAACGTTACAAGAATATCCAAGAAAGCCAGACATAGAAAAGAAATACAGTAAATTAGCTTTTCAATAGATTAACATGTGTTCTAGACTCTCAACAATTAAAGTGATATGTTACTATCTCAGAAATAACAATGAACTAAGAGAATGCTAAAAGAAATCCAAAAATATGTCTAATATGTACAGAAATTTACTTTGTAACAATACCATTTCAAGTCAATACAGAAAGGTGAACTATCCTATAAATGTGTGGGACACCTGGATAGCCCCTAAAACAAAACATTAAATCCACACTTCACTCATTCCGAGTACCAGGTAAAGGCAAAGTCCTAAAAAAGGGAGAAATGGGGATAGAAGAGGAAAAAGAGAGGAAATTAAATAATTCAAAATGGACTATAGGAGTCCTTTTATAACCTTGAAATAGGGAAGACTTCTAATTATGAAGGAAATAAAATAATTGTTTTTAGATAGTCTATGCTATATCTTCTAAAATGAAGAATTTCCATTAATAGATAAGCTTATGCTAAATCTTACATAGGTATTTTTGAAAAATTTATTTCTTCCAAGTAGAAGGTATATGTATATGAAGATCAGATGACTATAAACATGGAAAAGAAATGAAATTTTAAAAACTCTTAAGAAGTAACAACTACAAAATCTCTGGACAAAGATGATTTTTTTTATACAATGGAGTACTACTCAGGCATAAACAAGGATAATCTTGAGACAATTCTAGGTAAATGGATGCACATGGAGACAATACTCTTAAGTGAAATAAATCTGACACATATATGTAAATACTGCATTGTTTCTCTGGTGTGAAAAACTGAAGGTATAAATAAAGAATGTATAATAGACGTTGTGAAATAGGAAAAAAAAAAGTCCAAATGGGGAGGGTAACTAGCAAGGCGGGAGGAGGAAAGGAAGGAAGAGAAAAATGATGAGAAAAGAAGGAAAAATGAAAACAAAGCTTCTGTCAAGAAGGAGGGGAAGGCAGGGTGAAGGGAGGGGCGGGGCAGGGCAGGGAGGGGAGGGGTTAAAATAAAACAAGCACATTCAGATGTGCATTTCTTATAATGACTGCGATCATTTACGTATACCTAAAATGTACAATAAACAATTAATAAAAAATCTGAAATAAAGTTCTGATGGATCTTTTGGGCTACATGTACTAATCCCTTGTATAGTTTAGAGCAAACATAATTACAGAGTGATTTTCAGTTAGAAGATACAGGTTCAAGTTCTCACTCTCCCACTTACCAGTCACATAAGCTTAAAAACATGACTTAATCTTTCTTAAATTTAATTTTCCAATCAACAAATAAAACTAATGAGATAACTGTTATGAAGCCAGGGTATTGTTTTAATCAAATAATTTAAACTATTTGAAGACTTCATAATCTGTGAAAAGCACACAACCTTTCACAAGTTATTATATAGTATATATTTAAGTGCAACAAATGTATGTTTTAATAAACTCATATTATAGTATATTTATGAGACACTAACTAGCACCCTAGCAGTCATAGAATTTACACAGCAACAGTGCTCAGACCAAGTTTGTTACTATCTGTGAAACTCCATTTTACTGATTTGAGATTATGTAAAGCTAAACTGGGTTTAGTTTACAAGAATAAAAACCAACACTTGTCTGTTTGTAAGAACAAAACAAACTAAAACAAAATCAAACACCTCTTCCACTCTAACAATAAAAGAAGTAAGTCTTCTGTGATCAGGAAAAATTTTACCAAGATAATATGAATCCTTTCTTTCACCACATTGCTCACTTTTGTACCTTATAGCTTCCCCCTTCTTTACAGTGTATATAGTTAATTTAAAATTTTTTCTTGTGCTTATTCTCTTGACCAAAGTATGGATTTTGAGTTAGTTCATTAACTAAGGGAACATCAATAAAATTCTACATTACTATACCTTTCGATATGCTTTACAGATTTTTGGTGACCTTGTTGACACTTAAAACAATTTGATGTAGCTTGAATCTGAGGTTTCTGCCCCTTGGTTCTAGCTCTTCCTGGTAGCATAGGGCAACTGGTTTCCACCCCTGGCCAGAGCTAACCACATGCAACACTTTTCAACCCTGAAACCAGTGACATTATGGCAGTAGCTAAAAGTTGTCCAGGCGGACAATGATGCAATCACTGAAATTGGCACAAGTTAACACTAGCCTTCACTGCTTCCCAGGAAAGCTAATTGTTAGTCATTTTGCAACACATCTGACTATTTACTATGTTTTTTACAGAGTGTTACTGTTCTTCATCCAGCTGTGATAAACTGAGTGTCTTCAGTACACACTGGTAGGAAGTTTTGCATTTCCCCACAGGACAGACTGAAACTTGATCTGCTCATACGAAAATATAAAGATCAAGTTGTGCTAGGTATAATAGTAGTCGACATCTAACAGCAGCAGGACCTTGAGTTCCTGAGCTCTATAATCTCATGGCACCACTGGGGACCTATTCTTAAAACACAGCCATATTGCTTGCTGGCAAAAACTGGTGTAATCTTTTTTGTACAGAGAAATGGGCTGTTTGAGTTTAAATTTTCTTAAATGTACTAAAGCTGTCAGATTGTAGTGTTAGTTTTCTAAAGTTGCAATCAGTTAACTGAGTAAACACAGGCGAACTGGAAAGAGCGTCGCTGTGCACCTCTGCTCCCTGTTATGCGGTTTACAGAAAGCCAGAGGTTGAGACAGTGAGCTACGGAAAGCTGAGGGAGTGGAGGGAAGAAGTGGGGCCACATAGCTGCTGCTCAGCAATCAATTAATGAACGAGGAAATGATATTCCCATAGTGTAGGAATAATACTGATACCAATTTTTATTCCCTCTCATGCCTGAACTCCTTTTCCTGTCTGTAGCTTTCAGCAAATGGTGGTGGTCACTTGTCCCCAAATGCTTTTTCTCTCAAATTCTACACAATTTGAAGTCTCCTTTCAATGGATGACCTACAGTATTTATTATTTGAACTACATAACACCAAAACTCATACATTGAAAGCTGAAAGCCCTTGTAAGAACAGGTTACACACACACACACACACACACACACACACACAAACCATGCACAGACTACTGTATAAGGCTCTAGAGAAAAACAGCTATTTAAAACCCAATCAGATAGGTCAAAAAGGAACAACCCTCAAATGGACTTAGTAGATGTATACAGAGTGTTCCACCCCACAACATCAGAATGCACATTCTTCTCAGATTCACATGGGACTTTCTCTAAAATAGACCACATTCTAGCACATAGAGCATAGCTACCTAATGAAAAAAAATATGAAATTGTCCCATGCATATTATCTGACCACAGTGCAATGAAATTGGAAATTAATGTCAAAACGAACTCCAAAAACCCCATAAACACTTGGAAATTAAACAACAACCACTTGAACAACCAATGGGTCACAGAAGAAATTTAAAAATACCTACAAAGGAAAATGTACATACAACTTACCAGAACTGTGGGATGCAAGGAAAGCGGTCCTCAGAGGGAAATTTATATCAGTAAACTCACACATAAGGTAAACAGAAAAGGAACAAATAAATAGCCTGATACGGCATCTCAAACTTTTAGAAAAAGAAGAAGTCAAGCCCAAAGCCCAAAGAATGGAGGAGATTATAAAGATCAGGGCAGAAATGAATGCAATTGAAATGAAGGAAAACTTACAAAAAATGAATGAATCAAAGACTTGGTTTTTCAAAAGAATAAAATTTATAAACTCCTAGCCAACTTTATCAAAAAAAGAAAGGAAAACTCAAATTCATTCTGTAAGGAATGAAAAGGATGAAATTACTACAGATTCTACAGAAATTCGGAAGATCATTAATTCCTACTTTGAAAATCATTACTCCCATAGGATAGAAAACTCAGAAAAAATGGACAGATTCCTAGATAGGTATAAATTAACAAGGTTGAGTGAAGAAGATATAAAAATCCTGAGCAACCCAATATCAATTAATGAGATTGAAATTGTGATTAAAACTTACTGACAAAGAAAAGCCCAGGCCCTGATGGATTCACAGCAGAATTTTACAAGCAATTCAAAGATACAATAGCAACACTCCTCAAACTCTTCAATGAAATTGAAAAGGAAGCAATTCTCCCTAACTCATTTCTGGAGGCAAGTATTATACTGATACCAAAACCAGAGAAAAACCCAACCAAGAAAGAGAATTACAGACCAACCTCCCTAATGAAGATAGATGTAAATGTACTCAGTAAAATACTAGCAAATAGAATGTAGCAAATCAGCAAGAAAGTTATACACCAAGACCAAGTTGGATTCATTCCAGGAATGTAGGGATGGTTCAATATTCACAAATCAATTAATGTTATACACCATATCAATAGAGCTAAAGACAAAAAACATATGACCGTCTCAATAGATGCAGAAAAAGCTTTTGACAAAGTCCAACATCCATTCATGATAAAAACTCTACAGAAAATAGGGATAGATGGTCTTTATCTCAACCTGATCAAAGCCATCTATGACAAACCACCAGCCAACATCATACTAAATGGACAAAACTGAAAGTTTTTACTTAAAATCAGCAACAAGACAAGGATGTCCACTGTAGCCACTCCTGTTCAAAATAGTTCTGGAAGCGTTAGCCAGAGGAATTAGACAAGAAAGAGAAAAGGAATAAGGATAGGAAAGGAAGAAGTAAAACTATCACTATTTGCATATGACATGTCACTTTACATGGAAGACCCCAAAAACTCCACAAGAAGACTCCTTCAGTTAATTGACAGATTCAGCACTGTAGCTGGATACAAAGTCAACATCCAAAAATCAATAGCATTCCTTTACACAAACAACAAACAGACTGAGTGAGAAATTAAGAAAAACATATCTTTCACAATAGCATGCAGGTAATTGAAATGTAGGGGTCAATCTAACAAAAGTAAAAGATCTTTTCAATGAAAACTACAGTACTCTGAGAAAAGAGATTGAAGAGGATTTCAATAAATGGAAAAATATTCTTTGCTCATGGGTAGGAAGGACCAACATTGTGAAAATGGCCATACTACCAAAATTGTTGTACAGATTCAATGAAATTCCCATTAAACTGCTATTAGCATACCTCACAGATCTAGAGAAAACACTACTTAAATCATCTGGAACCAGAAGAGACCCAGAATAACAAAAGCAATCCTGGGCAACAAGGATAAATCAAATGGAATTACAATCCCTGACCTGAAACTATACTACAAAGCTACTGTAATAAAATCAACATGGTACTGTCTAAGAAACAGACTAGAGGATCAATGGAACAGACTGGAAGACACAGACTCAACCACAAACACACTCAGCCACCTAATCTTTGATAAAGGTGCCAAACTCACTGGAAGAAAGATAGCCTTTTTAATAAATGGTCCTGGAAAAATTGGTTTGGCACCCTGCAATGTCTGAAAATAGACCCAAGTCAATCACCATGTACCAAACTCAAGTCAGTATGGGTCACAGATCTCAATATTAAAACAGAAATACTAAATCTATTGGAAAAGAAAGTAGGTAAATATTTGAAGACATAGAGGTAGGCAGAGAGTTCATGAGCAAAAACCAAACTGCTCATGAAATATTTCAAAGACTCTTTGCCTTCTGGAGTCACCAGGGTGGGTAATGTCAAAAAGTCTCTGTGGCTCTACATGTCTGGGTGCATTTGCTCACAGGGTATTTCAAGGACCAGCGGGGAGTGAGGCTTAGAAGGCATGTATCCCCCACTGCGCCAGGCCCTTTCCAGATGTCTGAAGACTGATGTGTTCTTGTGGTGCAGGCCACAGCTGCACGGGAGCCCCCTGAGCCACCCTCTCTGACATTATGTAACCTGTCCCTCTGTAAGCACATTTAGACCTACCTTGGCAAAAGGTTTCTTCTTCCTAGTGACTGGTAATGCAACCAACCTTCTTAATTCCCCTGCATTCTGCCTTTCCTGTGTGATACTATCTTTACTGAACCCTACTGCATTAGCCGTTTTGAGGGAGGCTCCTTCCTTCTGCTCTGATCCTGACCAGTACAACAGCCAATGAGGGGCAATGATGTAGCTGTCACAAAACAATTCTTCTGCACATCCATAATCCAAGTAATTATGCTTAAGTGCATTCTCAACTTAGGACCTTTGTGCTGAGTATTCTCTCCTCTGAAGAATGCTTTCCTCTTTTCTTCATGTGATTGGATCGTTATCATTTCTGAGAGTTCTTTCCAGAAAGTTCTTTCCAGAAAGTTCTGTCTTGCATACCTTCCATTTTCTTTCATTATAGTATTTTTCAGAATCCAAGTGTATATTTTTTTGATCCAGTTATTGTCCAATCATCCACCCCCAAACTACAGACTCCGTCAGAATAGAGACCATGGCTGCATTACCTCATATCAGGCGTCTATAACTAGGCCTGTACACAGTAAACCATCAATAATTGTGCTCACGCACTTATCAGTGATTCCCCACAGCGCTCTCTTCATCAACACAAAGTCATGTGCATGCAGAGACCTTCTCCACAATGCACAGACATCTTTATGATTCCTTACAACTTAATTTAATTGTTGCTTCATGCAGACTCTCTTGAATAATATTTTATTGAATTACATCTACAAAAATTTTGGACATAGTGGCTGTGGGGACTACTACAACCTAGGTTCTTTGAATTCTCAAGTACTACACCTTGGCTAAGGAATGAAGCAATAAATTATCTTATTAATATGATGCATCACTCCCAAGGAAGAAATTGGACTTTGGGTAAAATGGTCTCAACCACTGATTTTATTTGGCCAATTCCTGTTTCTTTAAATAAAAAGTAATACATGAATGGAGAGTTTAAAGATAATGATGGAATGCTTAATATTAAGTGAAAGAAAAACCAAGGATATGTGGATGAGACTTGAAAGGCTTTGAAGTCGGCACAAAAAGGGATTTGTTTTTTTTTTTTCCTTTCACCTAGAATACATAATTAAAATTACTTTGACTCCAGTGGGATACATGGGGACTGCGGAAGGATTGAACATTTTAAGAATTTTGAGCATGCCTACAGTTGTCTCTGCCTTAATTGCATAAGGGGAAAGCTTTTATTTTAACTCTAGCCAGGGAAACCCTAGTCATGAGACTGTTTTTATTTGATGAAATGTTTACTCTGCTGAGAAAGAGACAGGACGGTGCACAGCTGATGAGCCAGCTCTGAGGTGATTCCACACAAGTAGCAACAGAGATTCAAGGAATAGATATGGAAAAGCTGCCAAGATTATCATGACACCAGGGTCACAGATCAAATCCACGACCTTGAAAATCTTGAGAAATTCATATTTACAAAACACATAGCACAATCATGAAACTTCTAAAGACTTTCACAGTCACATATTCTAAACTGCTATATGGTATATCACAATGAATAAAATGTTAATGCTTCAAAGCCTCTGAAATAAAGCATGCTTACATATTCAGATTTCATCTATTGAGAAATCCTTGTCCTAAATCAATGGAGCGTACCTTTCCTTTGCACAAGTGTAACCCAACTGCCAGGCAGCTGAGAGATAAAGGCAAATGCTGAGAATAAAGCATGGCACCAAAGCTGAGAGAGATTTGATTCATGATGTGAAGGTCCATGCAACTTCTGGCTGCCATGAGATGTTTACTGCTCAAGGACAGAGGGAGTAAGTATCGATTATGAGCTCACTTGAAAGTCCCTCACACCCTATAAACTGTGCTTGCTGCATTTCAGAGGTCTGGTTGGGATCAGCTGAAACCACCCTATCAGTATGGTTCCTCTGGAAGTTCTAAGATGATCCCGCCTGGTCACAAATGTTTGATCAATAAAACCCTTAGTTTGCAGTGCAAGGGTGATAACTAAAGCCTGTGATGAGAGTCTGGAATTCAACATCCTTGTCTCAGTCCATCCACTCTTTTACTGTGAAATCTCAGATTTGACCCTCTTTCAGTTCCCCGAATTGGTCTCAGTTACATACTCTTTACAAGCCACTCTGCCAGAAAATGGGACCTATCAAGATGAATAAGAAATTCAGCACGTAACAAAGATTGTGTAGCCTCACTGTGGGAAAATAAATCAACATATAGCATGCTATACATAGTATTAACTATGTATAGCTCTAAAACTTAAAGTTTTAGAGCTTAGTGAAAACAGAATGTACAAGGGCTGATCAAACTGCATGAAGGTTCCGGCTGAGTGGCATCCAAAAGATGAGGCTCTTTGGTATGAGAAGCAAGAAACAGTGGTAGAACTTTAGAAACAGGGGTGACAAGTTTCATTGTTCATGCAATTATTGGTTGTGATCTAGGGTTGATTGATAAATGGTGTTTTAAAGTGTGCCGTAAATCACAGATCATGAACAACTTAGTTTACTGGAGATGAATGATGGTGCCTCTTCAGGTTCCAGCTCTTCACACATGGTCATTACGCAGGGTAAAATGTGGGTCTACAGTTACGAGCCTGAGACCAAGGACCAGAGCTGTCAGCAGCAATCTTTCAGCTCCTCCTGTGGGAACAACGGGAGTCAGTCAAGACTCAGCACCAGCTAATGCTGACTGTGTTGGTACACCTTGATGGAATTATGTGAGCTGAGTTTGCATCCAGAAAAACTGTAGTGAAGTCTGGAGGTTTAAGGACGCATGATAGTTTTCAAAAGGAATGCTTGTGGCAAATGGTCTGAGAAATGGGCCGACAGTTTCTTGTTCTGTTGGACAATACATTACACATCATTGGCACTTTCTGTCAAATAAAAACATTATGGTCTGTCCTCATCCACTTTATTCATATTCTTTGGCACTGGACAAAGTCAAGATGATCATAACGATAATTGTTTTGAATTTGTTTAGAGCACTCCGGAAGCCACTACAGCATAACTAAAGACACTCATGAAAGAGGATTTCCAAAATTGCTTCAGAAAGAGGCAAGAATTGTGGGTTAAACCTGTTTGGAGTAAGGAGTGTGGGAATAGGAAGTGGGATTAATGACAACATGTCTTTTGCTGTATTTTTTTAAATTTAAGCATTCACCTTATTCTCTGACTATACCTCATATCCAAATCCCTGTATCAAGCTTATAGAAGGTAGTATAATTGCACTTTTTGACTTGGTTTTTTTATTTTGGACTTCTATTTTTTCAGTTATTTCTATATTCTAAATATTAATTCTCTGTCCCAAAAATACCTGGTCCCTGTTTCTTTTCATTTTGTAGGTTGTCTCTTCACTCTATCGGTAATTAGCTAAATCTTGGAAGCAACCTGTGTGTCTATCAGCTGATGAACGGATAAAAACACAGAATTTTTACACAACAGAGTACTACTGTGTCATAAAGAAGGAAAATGGGTGTGCCTTGAGGCCATCACATTTAGTGAAATAAATCAGACACATGTCTAAATATCCATGGTTTATTATATAAACGTAAGTAAAGATCAGGATAAAAGCCAGACAGTAGGAAAAAGAGTGATAGACTTTTTTAAAAAAGGGAAAGGGGGAAAGGGCACACCATGAGGAATGCAATCATTTTGTAATACGAGTAAGCACTAATAAAAAAGTAAAAACTAAATAAAAGAAGACAGTAAGACCTAAACACTAACTTTCCCTCTTTACTTGTGTTTGAGGACATGTATTTGACTCTTTGGTGAACGTATAGTTTACATCCATGTGTAAATGTATTTTTGATGAAGATCTAGCTTAGACTTCAAGGAAATGTAAGCCATACCATTTCTGGGAGGAAAAAAGTCTCAGAGATAAAAGCTATGTTTGACATTGTACAGCAGATGTACAAATGAAACCTCATCAATTGCTCTTTGGCATAGCATTTAGAACATTAATTTTTTGTGTGTGCCAGGAATTCAACTCAGGACTTTGTGCTTGCCAGGCAGGCGCTATGCCACTGGTACATATCACCGGTCTTAGAATATTATTATCAACAACAGTATTATTTCTTAGAAGACATAAATTTGAAACATTGATGCATTAAGAATGTGGCTAGCAATGGAAATCAAACACACAGCATGCTCAAAAAGCCTTTTCAACAGTTTTGGGTTTTCATATAAACCTGTATCCAGCAGTATAATCTCTGATTAAGGTAAATGTAAGAAGTGCTTAAGTGGATCAAAAAAGAGTAAAAGCCATGGAAGGAGAAATTGTTTAAAAACTAGGAAATTAAGGTTAAAATTCTGACCTGTGTCTCTAAAATCATCCATATACATGGTCCCCTTTACATATTTACTTCAAAACTAATGAGTTAATTAGTCTCTCTCCATAACAAAATGGTGAGCCCAAAAGGCCTCAAAAATTTTCAAACCAAAAATGGAGTAATTTATGCCAACCCCAACAAAAATAAATAAGGTCAGGAGGTTTAAAACGAAGTTTCCTGCATGACCACCTGATTTCAACTGTCTTCAAGGAAGTCCAGAGTTAGTTTACATAAAGACACTACAACCTGTAGAAATGCATTTCAATGAAGAGATCTGCTCAGCAACTGTCTGCCCCCCCTGGGCTGAGCATCACCCTGTTCCCAACCATTGCAGCTCATCGAAAGGGCTGATGGCGCTTTCTTCCTTTTTACCTTAAAAACTTCCCTTTGCCTCTTTCTCTTTGAATATGCACAAGGGCGTATGTGTTCCCATAACAATGACATACCAATCCCACTGCAATGCTATTCCCAAATAAAGCTTCATTTCAGTTTTTAAAAAATACCTTAAATATTTATAAGTTTGGCTCATGTGATCTATGTGACTCAGAGTAATAGAATGAAGTCACTCAGTCACCATTCACACATCAAGAGCAGTGAAGAACAATGACAGAGAAGCAAGTGAGAAGGGAATGAAGTCTGAGGGGGCCCACTGTGCACTCAACACTTACAAGGTCCTTCATACAAAAAGTATTATATAGTCTTTAAAACAACCCTACTCACTGGATAGTATTATTGATTCTACAGGTATGAAAACTGAGTGCACAAAAAGGATGCATTTGAATGAAGTAAGAGATAAGCAAGGCATGATTCAGATCAGTGAGCATTAGAAATTAAATCCTCCTCCAGATGTTGACACAGTGATTTTCACACATTTACTAAAAATCACAATTGACAAAGTGCACCTTTAAGGAATGTCTCTATGGACTTTCACATGTATATCCATTTCCACTGGATGATAAAACTAACTCACCCCTTGGAAAAATATAATGAAAAAAATCCAGAAAACTGCTTCTCCAAAACCTCCTATAAATGATCTCAGGTTTTGGAAGAGACTGCTCCCTGAGGAGAACGGAAATCAGTTTCAGGTTCCACACTCACTGTCTTTTTGTGCTGTTCATGAATAAATTGGGCTAATTGTTTAGTGTGAGAAGTGATGGGTTTCTGATGCATATATTATTGTCCTGAACTTACTGCTTGCTAAAGTCATCATCTTTACCCAAAAGTTAGGATTAATCTCAAAAAAAGAGGTTTCAGTGTGCAATCTCCTATATTCATTTTATTCTCCACATGTATGTGCAACAGGTAACTTCAGTTGTCAAGCACACAAACTTGAAACAATAACTGAGCTTCAAATATCACATAACATTTCAATATTTAATATATATTTTAAGCATATCAATTTCTGCTTATAAAGAGTAACTAGCACATCATGCATTACAATGTCATACTAGTTCTGAGGAACAACGGCTTTCAATTTAAAGAATAAAACACCCTCCAGCTGAAGAAAATTCTCACATTACAATATGTTTAAAAAAATCTATTCCAGTTGTGGTTGGTTGTCTCTGAGAAATCTTTTTCATAGGAGGAAAAATTGAACATTCCCATGTGAAAATCTTTCTTTCAAGAGAAAAAAACTGCACGTTGCATTTTATACAAAGTAGGTGAATTTAAAATGATGGATCATTTCAAAAATATTCATTATACTATTTACTTACATAAATGTGGTTGTATAAAAAGTAAAAAAAGGAATGCATTCACAATTGGTTTAAGTAATTTTCTCTTGGCAAACCACCATATAAAACAGGGGCGTCATGGCGCCACAGAGTTCTGAACTGCGGTGGAGCATCATTGGTACACATGGCATTAATCTTTGTCTCATTGCAGGAGACACCCTTGCTTGCATTAGCAGGCTGCCTCTTAAATGTAAGATGGTGTAATGTAACTCAGGTTTAAATAACACAATAAATAAGATCTATTTCTCTTTAGTCCTTCTCATCAGTCTCCGCCAAACCCTCTTCATTAATGTGCTTCTTTGTTTACAAATTTTCATATAAATAACAACTTTCTATGAGCAGGGAAGGATGTTTCTGAAAGTGTACGGTTAAAGAAGAAATTCAAGTGATTAGCATAGAATTTTTTATTTAATATGTTAAGCAGTTGAGAGCTGTTTTGAAAAATTGTTATATGTACGTGAATATAGCATAATGACTTACAACACTTTCTTTCCTTTTAGCTGACAGCCCCAATATTTAAATATCTCACTGCTTTACATCACTTTGTGTGCTTCATGACAAGGGGAGCATTTAGCTGTCTTTAATGTCTTCTAATTAAATACCCAAAGCATTCTTAAATTCTCTTCCAAATATAGATATATGTTAGAAGAACAGACTTTTCCACATGCATTTTTCTATTGAACTGAGCAGCTTTCAGAAACTGTCCCCACTGAACACAATGACTATTTAAGGAAACAAGCTGTTTGTGTGGAAATATTAAGAGGAATGATTTTGATAACCCACACTCAGGGCCAAAAATAAGGATCGCTGGGACTTTTACTGAAGAAGTTAATGGAGGCCAGGCCATTGGCAAATGACCTTGAAATCCCTCGACGTTACCTCAAATTGGCTTCAGCACAAGCTTATTATTATCTCAGACATCTAGTTTATAGTGTGAAAGGCACACAGTATGCCCCCACCCTAGCACCTAGCTGTCACACGGGCACTCTCAAATGCAAAGGAAAGCATTGATGGGACACCATTTTTCTACTTTACATGTTTTTAATAAATATCATAAACTCATTAATTAGGATTTTCCATTGCCTATGAAAATTAAAATTAATCTTCTTACTAAAAGCTTTACACATGTATGTAAGAGAGTAATCATGGCAAGGTACTAAAATGAAACATATCAACTAAAGCATTAGATTTAGATTTCAAATTGCTCTTTCTTTTGATTAGCAATGTCCCTAAGACATACATCAAAATCTTTTGGGTTATTTTGTAATTTAACATACTAAACCTCTTTTCCCTAATGTTTTTTTGAAAATTGATATAGTTTAGACCTTGAACACACAGACACATGCACTCACCCTACCCGGTCATAAAGGAACTGTTTGCTCAGTTTGCAGATATAAAATCACTGGGGACTACATTTCAGTATGGGAAACTTGAGTATCAAGTCGTGTTGCAAAATAAAGAAATAAAGCCTGGGATGTTATAAGATTTTTTGGAAATGGATGTTTAGAGTTTTGAAAAAAGCAAAAAAAAAAATCTCCTAATGATAAAGCATTAACAAATACTTTTTCATATGAATAAAATCTGTAATCAGTTAGATAAGACCAATGTGCCTTTTTTGGCATTTAATCAAACAATGAAATCATACACACATTTCCTGACACAAAAGACAAATGATGTAATAATCTGAAGGAGTTTCTCTATCTCCTTGGAACTTTGCATACTTGACTTGTTTTCCATATTTTGTGACTTTAAATGGTGGGAAAATTATATTAAAATGCTTGTAGCAGTTCCTCTAAACTAGCATCCTTTTTGTTTTATTGTATTTAATATAAAAGCGGCAATTATTTGATTTCAAAGTTATGAAAATATGTACCTTATGAGAAAACAAGCAATTTAAGCTTTAATTGGTGTCATTTTTCACAGAACTGGCAAGATTCTTGCATCCCTGGCACATTGTTTTTCTATAAAACTGCAGAGCTGCCTTCAATGAATGTTTTACGAACACAAAAGTTGTTATATGAAGGTATATGCATAGATGCCTGGAAATATAAGATTTCTGGTGGGAGTTATTTACAAAAGATGTATTTCATTTGTTACTGTGCGTGTAACAACTCTTATTATTCCAAGTGTTTCTCTCCTCTCAATAAGACTTCTTAGCTTGTGTCTGTAAAACACTGGGGCTTATGTCTAGAGTAGAATAAAAGCAGGCACTTTGATGAGGGAAAAACAGAACACTTGTGAAAAAAATAAGTTGAACTTATAATTTGAACTGAAAGGAAGCACTACTGTAATGTATTGAAAGGCTAATTCTGGTTTTAATTAGGAGAAAGACAGGATAGTGTATATCCTGGGAGGTTTGCCTTATATTAATTATACATTAACCACAAAAATTTCTATTTTCTGAAATGTTAGCTTATCATGGACACTTGCACGTATTCCACTCCAAGTATGCATTTGCCATATTTTCCCAAAACGTGTTGCACTGTGAAGCATAGTGGTTTTATACTTTTGCTGAGATAGTTCACAATTTTATCCTTTCTAAGGAATTTAGGCATTTCCATACGCTGAGATGTTTGTTTATTGTTGTTTTTCATTCAGATTCCTGTATGTATTATCAAGGTTTCTTACAAAAAAATTAGAATACAAGTACAAAATCTATATGTTTGAAACATGTTTAGATGGTTTATGATCAATCCACTTTGGAGAAAAGTGCAGATTATTGAACTCAAAGCAGGAAGTTGTTGGGTACTTAGAGATTAGGATGTGTAAGTATTCTTATATTACCTTTGCATCTCTGCCCTTTTCTCAAGATGGCAATTGTTGATATGAATGGCAATATATACTGTTACTATAAATCAAACATTCTGTTAATCACCTTGTATGCCTGTATCCCCAGAGCCCCATAAAACAGAGTTGATTTACTGCCTCCTTTTTAGAGAAGAAGGAATTGTTTTTTAGGGAGTTATTTACTATGGTCATATGGCAAGTAATGAACAAATAAGGCCTAGAATCTACATCTCTGAGACTCTAAAGGTCACTTTCCTAACCACTGTCCTATACCAGCAGCTTTAAAACAACTGTTCTTGATTTGAACGCTGTTCGTGTTGGCCGTCTAAACTAAGTGTTAATGCAACAGCGATGGTGTGACATGAAATGATATACCCATTATTATCATCATCATTGTTAGTTTGAATCAGTTTTGATATAAAATACACTATCAACATGGACTGAATTGGATCAAAACAAACTTCTCCTTGCTGCCAGCTTCTATGAATGCCAGTATGCAAAGACTTTTTAAAGCAGCACCGTGCACACAGAAGTGTCTGATACGGTCAGTGCAAGTAAGACTGTCTCATTCACTCATGACTTTAATCCACGGCTCTGTTAGAAAATCTCCACCAAAACATAACCAAAAATATTATTGGCAGGGAAATTAAAAAGAGCTTTTTTCTCTGGAAACCAACAAACACATTTCTAAACAGACAGCAGTGAATTGCACATTCTCCTTTGTTTTCCCTGCACTTGGGCTCATCCTGGTCACAGTAGCCTTACTAGCCTGGGAGCCTGTTAGACTTTCATTCCTTTTCTTTGTGACTCTAGGTATCAATGGTTTTGGGGATATACTCCAGGCCATGGCCTACACATCTTTTTTACTTTTTCAGGCTGTGTAACCTCTGTGGTAACTATGCAGCTCTGATACCACAGTGCGACACTGTTCACAGGCAGTAAATAAATAGATGTGGCTGATTGTAATAAAGTTTTGTTTACAAACACTGAAATCTGAATTTTAACCTATGTGTCATTAAATGTATCCATTTTTATTTTTTTTTTCAAACATTTAAGTGTATAATCACTCCTTTTGGCTCAGAGCCTTACAGTCACCATGCCAGCTTGGCCAGTGAGCCATAGTTTGTTGACCTCTTGTTTTAGACAATGCACATGTGATGACTGGTTGTCTGGTTAGATAACAGTGAGACATCAATCTGTTTATGTTTTTTGTTGTTGTTGTTGTTGTTGTTGTTTTTGGTGGTACCGGGGTTCGAACTCAGGACCTTGCACTTGCCAGGCAAGCACTTACTCAACTGAGCTATATCCCCAGCCCCCATCAATCTGTTTAAACTGAGCACACAGTGAGGCTCTGCATATGATAGATGAAAGCCTGGGTCAGAATATTCAATCTTCAGTTTAGAAATAATTACAAAGAACAGAAAAAGTACTTCTGAGGTAATAATTAGTAAGTAAAAACAAAATGATTCAGGAGTACATAAGTAATATCAAATTAAAGATCTGGACAAATCCAGAATCCATGTCAGCTAACTCCACATGAAACCACAGCATTCTGTCCTCCTCAACTGGCAGGTGTTGGCAGCTTTTTAGCTGATCCTGATACCATGTTCGCCATCCTGTTTGATCTGAGAATCAGAGTGTATCTATTCTCACATCTGGGTTTCACATGAGGTTCCTCAGTTGGGCTCATTTAATTATTTAAGTATTTGAGCACACTCGCTGTTGTGCTTCACACTTGTCCTAGTGTGACTCTGAGTAAATGCAGTGACTTCCACAAGTACTCGAACCATTGTGTGCTGCCATTTTTCATATTATTGTTTCAGATTTAAAGGCATGTTTCACCAACAGTGTGAAAACAACATGCGAGACAAAGTGTCCATCCACATGGACCCAGCATGGCCAGTGGTGGGCTGTGCTGGTGCCCAAGGGGAGTGTGGTTGTCAGGGCGATGGTGAAAGTGCCATATTTTGTCTTTTCCTCTTCCATTTTGAAAACATAATTTCAGAAGAATAATTCACTTTTCTGTCCCATTAATCCCTGTTGATTAGTCCTTTTAACATTACTAAGAAAAGTGACCAATAAGATTTTAATATGTTATGTCACTTTCTAAAGTGAATTTCTTAAAACAATGGTCTTGAGAGGCACAACACAAGAGCTTCAGGAGACAGTCGAGCCCCTGCCTGCTCCTTGTTCCCAGCCCAGGCCCTGTGGTTGCATAGACACCATCACTTGGCTTTCCGACATGAATTACTCTAAACTAAAAGAATGCTAACTGACCTCCTAAGTTCCCTAACTTGGGACAGTGATGTTAGAAATTAATTTTTTAAAGTTAAAAACTGGTACCCAAAGACGTTTATAAAATTCAGCACTTAAACTCCTTTCTAGTCTGAAAATACTTGATCCAAAAGGAAATGCCGGGTGGTTCTGCAGTGTAGAGGTGTAAGAGAAGTGCTGACAGTGGCTACCATAACATGTAGTCAAATCTCCATGCGCCACAGCACCTCTCCTCCTTTACCGTCACCTCTGCTAGACTGTGGACCCCACAGGATGGAGGACCGTGTCTCTTAGTACAATAGTACAGCACAAGCCTGGGTATTCAACAGCTACTCTGTTAAAATGCAGACTAAACAAATGGTCAAAATGTTCAAAAGCTACTGGCAGAAGATCATAATTACTTAATTATAACAGGAAATAAAAAGACTCCTCCTATCTTGCACCGTGACAGCTAAAACACTCAAGGAAATGTCTCTGCCTTAGTGCAACCAAGGATTCTGCTTCTGGCAAGCGTCAGCTTCTGCTGCACCAGGCGCTCAGATGATCTTGGGCTTCAGTGCTGCCTCTTTCCCACTCCACCTCTGCGCTCTGCTCTCGCCCCTCCACACTGACCTCCCCTGTTACTTCCCCGGCAGCCCTTTCCCTTACCTCTGATTCCAGGCTCTTCCATACCTGGTCTAGGTCAAACGCCAACTCCCAATCCCTGCGGTAATCTTTCCACAGCGTCTGCAAGTAGTGAGGGTGTTACTAATGGTGCCATTGCTCTTTGTCTTGGAACAAATAGAGGGATATATATGCAGAACACAAATTACAAAGAAAGAGCAAAATAAAAGATAACAGAAGGTAGGGAGACAGCTCTTTCTCAATGGGAAGGGGATCAAAATTTGGAGGTGTCAGGGAGGACAAATGGGGAGAAAAGGGATGGAGGATGTGCTCTGCATGTGTATCAACTCCAAGCAAGGACTATAAAGCGAATGTAATGAAACAATGAATGCACTAGCGAATTTTTTAAAAATAAATGATCCCTTCATCATTCTGAAACAAAAGAAGATAAGAATTCTGTCACAAAATTATAAGAATATGAGCACGAGGTAGATTGTATAGGAAAATCCTATAATTTCCTGATCATTTTGCTACACTACACAAAGGCAAATTAATTAGGTTGTTGTAGTAATCTGTTAAAAATCCAAATTGAACTCCCTTAGGGAAGAAATGCATATAGATGCTGAACCACCTTGTGAAATCCAAAGCTGCGAGTGTAGCTGGGCCTTGGGGAGGGTATAATCGGGGACCCACTGACAGTAGCTCGCTCTGTGCCCCTCCTCTTGCTCTGCATATGTGGTCAATTCCTTTGGTTTTGTTTTCCTCAATTTCTTAGAGCACATGAACTTTTTATAAAATAAAACAGAAAACGCAGCCCATATTTGTCCAACCATTTGAAGTTCCAAACCCAAATCCCTAGGAGGGGATTTCTCGTTTTAGTACCTGCTCCAGGACTAGTTCTCTATTAAGTTTCAGGTCTGTAGAAAAGAGTGGTGACTGGAGAAGGATTTCTTCAAAAAGGTCAATTGAGGAGCACCTCACAGCCAGTTCCATGAAGGATGTACTACATGAGGTATGTATGAGACAAACATGTCTCACAACCTCATTATTTCGAGATAAGAAAGAACCTTCCCCTGAGAATTGAGAAGACTAGGAAACAGGACAGGTCACAAGCAAGAGCTATGTAATCTGACCCATGTCCAAAATGAATGGAAGTTCCGCACTTTGTTACCCAACATATCAAGAATTGTTACTGGATGGATCATTAGACTTTCGGGTGCTATGTCTTTATTTTCTGTTCTGTTCTAAGTGAAGATCAGACATGATGGGAAATCAAATAGTAGTTCAGACTAAATAAACTGGACAAATGTGGGAATTTTCTTGAGGAATGTTAATGTAAGCTCAGGATAGACAACCCACACATCTCATTTCTTGGTTTCAGAAATCTGTACCCTGTTTATACACAGTGCTGAAGGCTATGGATAAGAAGTTAAATAGTGTGGACGCTCTTCCCTTATGAATCTCAAGCCCGAGTGAGTGTCTATGAAACTGTGTTCACTCCTATAAGAGAATTGCTGACATAGAGTTGTGGCTTCATAGCGGAGGAAAATTTAATTGAACTGGAATATCAAAGGCTTCGTAGAAGTGGCTTTTCACACGAGCCTTTACAGATGAGTAGCATTTCATCAAGTGGAAAGCATGGAGGAAAGACATTCTATGGAAAAAGTGCACCACAAAGTACACTCAGCAGTGTTTTGTTTTCTTGTGCTGCTCCTCTAGGGACCAGAAACTTGACCAGGAATATTGAGGTCTGCCCATGTGAGGTCACATATTGATCCACAAGAGCTGTTGATATACTGCAAAGAAAAGGTTAAAGGATGAAAATGATTGAAGTGATTCTATAGAACCAAAAAGATAAAACCAAATCTCCTACTACTAATACTATCCAGGAAACCATAAGAGATAGTCTGAGAGTTGAGACGGAACGCTGAAACACAGCGCTATTCCAGATTGAACACCTCTGGTTCCACTCACTCTTTGCTGAGGACTGTCCTCCGGGGGCCCCTGCTGTTCTTAGTGCTCACTAACTTGCACTGGATCTGTGTATCCTTTGTTGTTACTTATGGGAAATTCTTATTCACTTTTCACCCAATAACAAATCTGCCATGCTATATTTAACACTTACCTAATACATCGAGAGAATTATTTGACCTGAAGGACAGTCTCCTTCCTTTTGGACAGGTTATAATCCCTCAGCCTTTAGTCTATGTATCATGTCACCTTACTTAGGTTGGCACCCTGTGCCCAAACATGAAAAAGCAGAGTCCATATTCTTCTCTCATACATTTTGTCCTTTCATGATCCATGTGGCTCTAGTTCAACTGATAACATAATACTCACTAGGCAGAAGTGTAACTGCCACAAACTTTCTACTTACACAATATTAAAATCCTACCCGGCTACACTGCAGAAGGTATATTTTGCCATTTCACTCATAGCTTTTTGTCTATGTGATATTTGAAGGAGTTGTGCATATATAGATTTTTATGGTAAAGTGAATGCTTATAAATAATTATCTGAACGTGCGTGAGTACCAGAGGAAAAGGGTATTCCAGGAGGTGTAAGAAGGAAACGTAAATGGTGGCTTTCACCTGTAGGCAAAAGTGGTGGTGATATAAGTCTTCAAACTATTTAAAAATGCTTCATAAGCATACAGCTGGAGTTGAATAGAGTCAAGATTAAGTAAGCAAAACAAGAGCCACCATTGTGAGTGTCAATGTGTGAGTCCACAAAGAAAATAACTTTTTTAAAACATAGAGGTGCTTCAAATTCTCTTATGAAAAAAAGAGAAAAAAGATTGTAATTTTTTGTTATATTACCAATAGGCTAGGAAGAACAAGTTTTACTTTTTAAATTAATACCATAAAAGAATTCAATGAGACAAAACCTAACTGCAAAATATTATTGCACTGAGATCTCAGACAATGAAAAAATTGGGGCAGAATTCTTTGGCTTTGTTTTGATTTGATTTGATTGTCACTTTCTCTATAATCACTACTGTGAACCTGTGCATGTCTAGTGGTGAAATGCTATATATTTCTTAAGCACTAAAAATTTCTCAAGCGGGGCATTGTGGCACATGCCTGTAATCCCAGGACTAAGGAGACAGAGTTTGAGGCTAGCATGTGCTGCATAGGAAGTTCAAGGGCAACCTGGACTATATAGCAAGACCTCGTATCACAAACATTTTTTTCAAAATAGTTCCAATATTTCAAAATAAATGTGGTCTTCAAAATATCCACCTTCAAGTACTGTGGTTCTATCATGTGATATATAAACATGAACAAATATTTTTTACAAGCACAGTTGCATATTCTTATATATATTATATATTCACATATATTTATATACTCATATATAAATATATGAAATGAAGAGAAGAGGCAGAGAGAATATTTCTGTTAATGCTTGCAACTAGTTGGCAAACATATAGCACACAATATGACTACACTGCATAGGACTTACTGGAATATGTCTTCCTGTATTGCATACACACACATAAACATAGAAATTGGAATGTTCGTGTGTACACATGCACACATATTTTAAATAATATTTGAAATGCAATTTGAAAATACATATGCATATACATACACACACTCTGAAATGCCATCATTCAACATAATTCATGATGTTCATTGAAATGTATCAAAGCAGAAACACATTCCAAAAAGAAATACTCACTGGTGCAATTAAATCATAAAGGAGTTGAATTGGTTCACTTAGTAGCTAAATGTGTATTTCGACATTTTGGCCAGCAGTTTCTTTAATGAGAATGTACCTGGAATGAATTAAATTCAGTTACTATTTAAGCTCCTCAGTGAAAGTGTTTCTTCAGGGATCATGCTTATGCTTTGATGCAGTTCAATGACCACTGTTCTTTAAAATGCCTGTCTCAACTACATGGAACTTGAAACCTGAAAATACTCATGGTATCTAGCTTATGAAACTGACTGCAGTAGGACCTGTGGGCATGCAAGATGGACAAGTCATTTTTCTGCATATTATTGAGATATAACTCACATGCATAATTTTCCCATTTAAAGGGTACAGTTTAATGTTTTGCTACATATCCATGGAGTTTTACAAGCAGCAGTATGACTAGGTTTAGATTTTTACCACACCAAAAGAAACTGTTCCCGCCAAAAATCAGTCTCTATTTCTTCTCACGTTTGGCCAGGAATGGTGGCACACACCTATAATGGCAGTACTCCGGAGGCTGAGGCAGGACGTTTACCACAAGTTTAAGGCCAACCTGTGCTACATAGTGAGTTCAAGTCCACCCAAAACTACACAGTGAGATGCTGTATCAAACAAAAGAGAAGATAATCCCACCATACTCACTCTCAACCCTAGGCTATGAATTTGCCCTATTATGGAAATTTCATCATCTCTTGTTACTCCTTTCTTTGGTTGGAATAATGGTTTTAAGGGATTATCCATAAGGCAGTGTATACACTCTCGTTTTTAATTGATGAATAATACTCTAATATGTACATCAAATTTTATTTATTCATTTTTAGTTAATGGACATTGGGTTGCTTTCACTTTTTGGCTACTGCAAATAATGCTGCTCTGAATATTTGCATACAAGTTCTTGACAGAGGTAAGTTCCTTGGAGCATACATTTGGAATGTTGTACACACAGGTGTGTAGGACAAATCCATGTTGACCCTTTGAGAAACTATCAGACTGTTTCCCAAAGTGGCTGCCCCACTACACATTGCCACCAGCATGGTATAAATATTCCGATTTCTGTCGTCCTCATTCCAATTCATCAAATCAATGTGTTTCCTGCCGTCTGCTCCCCCGTGTCCTCCTGAGAGTGTATGTGAGCATAGTTAGAAGAGATGAAATGTGCATTCCCTGATTTCTTATGCAAGGATGTGTGGCCAAAGCATGCTATAAACTCAGAAATACCAGCCCTCTTTCAGCCACATCATCTAAGTTGTACAAGGGCACTTTATACACTATGTTTTATCAACTGTACAATAAGAGGCATTGGTCCAAAGTAAACTAGGTCACTTCCAGAGTTATTTGTAGAACCAATTGTCTCAATTTGAAATCTGTTTGTCACATCCAGTTTCATGAGCAAGCTATTCATCTGAGAAGGCACAAGTACTATTTTAGACCAACTTAATATTTTTAAATAAAAGCCTTAAAGCTATTTAAAGAGTAGAATTTGAGAAATGTATCAATTCAATGAGAGAAAGCAATAATTGCTTAGTATCTTTTCAATATGTGTTCCCAATGTTCTGAGACTTTAGTCATTTGTTGACAGATTAATTTTAAATGCACTAGTTTTTCTTTCCTAAAGTTAGCAGATGGTACATATTTTAAAACATTGAATGATTTCTAATATACTAAGCTAATAGTATATTCCAAGTTGCTTTTCTATTCACAAAACAACCTTGAAGATTACAACAATAAGCACTAAAAGGTAAATAAACAATTCGCTGAGCTATACACCTTTTATGATTTTAGCATGTTATAGACACACAGTCTCTCATTAAATAACTAGTTTATGATCTTTACTATAGTGGAATGATACTATATCACAGTGGCTTTGAGGTCTTTCATAAACTCATAAGTAATATGATTTTAATCACAAGTAATATTAATCACAAGTAATATTAATTGTAATAATTAACCTTTCTAAATGCATAGTATATTCTAGGAAATATACAGATTATTTTACACATACAAAGTAATATAATATTTACAACTCACTGAGTAGGTGCCATTAATGTCCTAGTTTGCCAGTGAGAAAAGTAAGCCATGAAAACCTTATTTATCTTTGATTTATCAATCTTGCATTCTTACATCTGCTAATCTGAGCAACTTCATTGAAGATAGCAATATGTAATATAGATCACTGTTACCTCCTATCATCTTGTTTTGAAATTCTGTATCATTTTTGTTGTTTTTGTGCTGTTTTACTTTTATTTTTGCTGTTATTTTGTCGTTGATCTTTCTCTCTTTAAAATAAAAATGCATATAGAGAGTAAATGCTGAATCAAGGTCAGACTGAGCATTTCAGCGCAGCCACCAGACTAAACCGTATCCATTCAAAAGAGATTTAACCACCAAAGAGGTGAAATGCCTCCGAAATACATTTCCTACAGGAGTAATGGTGTAGGAAGAGACCATTGTTTCAGGACCCATACTGAACACCTCACAGTAAAGAAATCATGTACCTCTCATGCATATTTCCTGTTTTTCAAATATATGTAGAATCTCTGAGTTTTGGTAAAATATAAATTCATTACTAATACATTACACCAGCCTATTTACTACTTTGTCAGTTATTTTTGTTGCTAGGAATTGAACTCAGGACCTTGAACTTGCCAGACAGGCACTTATGCCACTGAACTATATCCCCCGCCCCAGCCTATTCAGTACTACGTAATAGCTCAATCAATAAGTAATGAAGAACCCAGAATAAGGTATTATGTTGGAAATAGGGTTCCACACTTGAAAATGCTAGTACCTATACATTTAAAGGGTTTTCCCAAACTTAAGGCTAAAATATACTGTAACCATAGGTGAAATCCCTATTCATAATAAACTGTTATGAGGTGACACATATAAAAAAAGCCCATGTGCCTGAAAGTGACAATGTTTGTCATTTCCTTTTCATGTATTTGAGATCTAAAATTTCAAAAGAACAGTTTTCTTTGTGTTAAGGGAATATAGAATAATCACCGTGGGATATTTACTGACAACCCAGCTTGTGGAGCATGCTAGCAATGTCATCAGTATTTGTAAACAAGTGCTCACCCGGCGGTCTGCACTCTGTGCTACCTTTACTTGCCTCAAAGTCATGATTTTCTAGTGTATTAAGTTTAAAGCAGCAGCACCTTAACGTCACCTTTAATTAAAATGCAATAATACTTCTCTATTTAGAAGTCACAGAACCCAGAGAGAAAGGCAGTTAAAATAGGTGCCTTCCGCTGAGAAGTACATGATCCTGCTGAAATATGGTGAACAGAATGTTCTCAAACCTATTTTTAAATTAAACATATGCACAAAGGTAAACATTCAAATACAGCAACTCCTAACGAATCATCACATAATTGACAGCAAATAAGAATCATTTACTGCTCCTGTATTACTCAACATTCCAAAAGAAATTCAAATTTTTTTCTTGAATATTCATGAATTTATCTGTCATGTGAGATGTTACACTCATGTAAAGAGCATATTCTCACTATTAGGAGTATAAACATCTAGAGAGTTTTATCTGAATCGGGCAAAGTTATGCCACCGAGAATACAAGATGTGGGTAAAGGTGAATAGTTAGGAAATTCTAGATTTTCTTTCAAAAATCATAGTCTATGTAATTATTACTTAAAGTTAATCTGCTGATATTCATTTATCAAATGTAACATTTTGCCAGATAAACTCATGTTCTAAAAGCTTATCCCGAAGCTTGGACAATATCCATTAAATGACAAATATATCGATCATATACAGTGCGCTGCAGTGAAGCAAATGGTGTTCAGAAGGACAATGATCAAAAATCTCATGTTCTATTTCTATACCTAGTTAGTTCTGGGTATTCAGGATTTAAATTCTTTACAATTGTAATGTTATTCATTATTTCATTATTGTCTTATTACTATTGTATGCAAATAATTTCACTCACCTCACAGGACTATTTAGGAAATTAAATAATCAGTAGACATTTCAATATTTTGTAAACTGAGTTACATCACAAAATTGGCCATATAAAGTGGCTGCAATCTATTCACATCAAAGACATTACTGCTCAATTTTTTCATACACTTATTTTGGCAAGAAAAGACTTTATGTATTTTCAATAAGAGAAAATGGTTATTACTTATAACAACAAAATTTCTAGTCTCAATTAATGTAAGAGTGGCTTTCAGTCAGCTAATTCAAGAAAAAAAATTCATCAGGTCACAAATACATTCTGAGGGCCTAGTAAGTACAAATATCTAGTATGATTACATGGTATGAGTATTTATTTTACTTTTTTCATTTCCATGGGCCCACATAATATCAAAATGAATGATGCTTTCCTGATATTAAAATGAACAGTGAGCACATAACTAGGAATAAGAAATTAGTTTCATCTGACAATGAATGGAATAATTTTCATAAGAATCCACAAGCCCAGATTACTAAATCATAAAAATCTTCAAAATCTTGTCTTTTCTTTCTATAAGAAGTCAAACTTCCCTGTAAATTATTGAGATACAATTAAGCTGATTCAGTCTGGGAACATTTAAAGGTTAGAAGTTCTGAGTAACTTATCACATATGGCCTTCTGAAATAGGGGTGGTTTAGATAGCTAAAAACGATGGGCAAATGACGTTATTCACAAAAAAATGAACAAACAAACAGCTAGAATCCTCAGAAAACTTACAAATGTATTTAAGATGTACAAGTGTTCAACTTAAGCATATTTATCAGCCTGCTGAACAGAGATTGGTGGGCTTTTATAAGTTAAGTAACATGCTAGGAGCTGTAGAAATATATAGGTAAAGCCCACTTTTAAAATCTTACTTTTAAGACCACGGTGGAAAGGACCATGCATTGAATAATGGAACTGAGAAACATACAGCAGACATAGCGTCAGGGAGAACTGCACCTGGGAATTACACTATGTGACAGCAAATATAGCGCCACATAATGTGTATAAATGTAAATTTTTCAGGAATAATTATGCAAGTGAAAGAATCGGGAAAATTTTCATTGAACATAAGATCTTGGAACAGACTCAATATATTTTCTCTGGGCCTCTCTGTACCCCAGAGATCTTGGTCCAGCAGGAAGGGAGATTTTTTAGACCAAGGGCCGGTAAGGACATGAATTGAGTTTGGGTGACTAGAGTAAAGGTGGTAAAAGTAATCATTAGAATATATATGTAAATACAAATGAGCCAAATTATGGGATTCTTTAAGTACCATTTTAGGGTATTTGGTTTAACATGGTGCATTCCTGAGAACTTTGAGAAAAACACAGCATTGGAAATTGCGGAAGTTGTTTCCTGGAGTTATTTACTTGACAGCTGTTCACAAAATGTATTAACATGAGAAGAAGCTAAAGATGGAAAGCTCAGGGCCACCCTAATGAAGGAGACAGTGCAAATGGGAAGCAGGAAGTTAAGTAAGACTGCAATTAGCTGCAAGGATAGCAGAGATGAAGAATATCGTTAACATAGTTTAGAGAAATGGTTGGCAAGGCGAACCAATGAGATTTAGAGTTAGAAATTCTATCCTCCTCTCCTTGAAGAACATTTGGCGGGGTGACCAGTCCATGAGTATCACGTGCATGCTCACCCTCCACCTAATTTTCCCCTATACACTGACTGCTCATTGAAATCTCACCCTCTCAGTTTAAAACCATCTCCGGTGATGAGCTAATGTCCTAGAATGCCCAGAAAATGAACCAGATGGGGGTGCACACAGCTGAGATGAAGGCATGGCCTTTTCAGTAGCACCAGTGAGGAGTTAAATGACAAAATTTTAAAAGTACCTTACATTACAGTGTTCATGTCCTAAGCTGAATAATAAATTGAAGACAATGAAAGAATAATCAAACAAAAGTCACCAAATCAATGAGAAGGGAAAAAAAGTATTGTAAGCTCCCCAAGGAGTCAATAAAATTAAACAAGTTTCAAATTCACTTCACTGCATCAGCACATTTGTGCCCAGAGAGTGTGATATCTGTTACGTTGTCTCTGTTTTTTAACATGCTGCGTTCCTCTTTCTCTGCTCAGTCCAATTCCTTTCCATATTCTAAACTTCTATTATTTGTTCTCTATTTTTAACCCAGTAATTCTTTATGTACTAGGATTGAGAGATCGTAAGTTTGTGCTTATTATCACTTCCCTATTGTATTTCCCTTTCAAATGTCTGACTGCAGATATACCTCGAGACACCTGAGCACAAGTTTTTGGAGTTTTTAACCAGGGATGTGGGTGACAGAGGTTCCAAACGTTTTGTGATTTTCTCGTAGGGCCTAGCGTCCTGCTGCCTTCCAGACACCTTCTTCTTTTAGGTCCTGTGTCAGGAGATTTCTTCTAATTTTTTTTTCCTTGGGAAATATTTCAAGTTCATGATATTTAAAGACATCTGTGGGTTCAGAAAAGCCTAGCAAAGTCGGAAAGACCATGCTGCCACTCCAGTATGCTAGGGAAAATTAGTCACTCAAGCTGAAAAATGAAAAATATATCTGAACATTCAATGAGGAAAATGTCAGGGGTAGAAAAGGGTAAAGATAGCTGTGGCCGAGTGCAGGAAAACGGTGCTGCATCAAATCCTTCCTAATGGTACATCCTTAGATCATGCAAGTGGAACAGAATTTGAGGGGTGGTGGTTTTAGCCTTACTTTTCCTCATTTTTAAAATAAGTTTGCCCAACATTTATGACACACATGTTCCCAGTTACCATAATAGACTACATATGTAATGTGAACTTCATCATTTCGGAGCTCAATTTGCAGATTCTACATTTTATTCAACTCATACTCCCCACCCCAAAGGAGACAGGCTGTTAATCCCCATCCTCTGTGGGAAGCTTATGCTATGGCTGGCAAAATGTGAGAAAAAAGGCTTTGTATTCCAGTTGCCATGTTAGCTGTGATACACACACATATACATTTCATCTCCAGTGTTGTTCTTCATTAATTCATTTTGGAATTCGTAGTGCCACATTTCGGCATCGTCTCAGAGAAGCTTAGAGCAGATTTCTCTAGATGTGCAATGTATTCACTTCACAGCATAGTCTTCAGCTCTGGCAAACAGGAGCAACTACATTTGTACTCTTCAGGCTGAACCTTAAACTTCTGGTAAATCCTGAAAGAAAACACAAGCTTGCGGGTTGTCACAAAGATTCTGTGTCCCACAACTGTGAGAGGAAAAGTTGAAAAGGAGAAAGTTCTAAACCATTTGCTTAGCACAAGGGTGTCAAGCATAGGCAGCATGTTTTAATTGCATGTTATTATTTCCTAGTGATATTAAACATAGCTATACCCTTCTAAGGGAGAGGGGAGAGTTAGAAGAACTTGTTTCTGTGTAAAATTGATTTAAAAAATGTGATTAAAGAGACAGGCAGGAGAAGAGAATATAAAACCTAAATGAATACTGATGGTTTTGATTCTCACATTAAATTATTCTCACTGTATTTTGATACTTTACAAAGAGATATATTTCACAATGTAAACTTTGTTTAACTAGTTATGTTAGACCTTTTTCCCAGGAAAGTTTGTTTCATTTATGCTTTTTAAAAACTCACTTAGAGGGAACAGTAATAGAAATAATTCAAAATAGATTTCTTCCTACAAATATAGGAAAATTTCACATACATATATTTTTCATATGACAATAATTTTCAAGTATAATAACTGAAATTTTCTAAGAAAAAATACCTTTGTGAAACAATATCTGTGTATTTTTATGGAACAATTATTAAAAGGACCATACATTATTTAATCTTTTCCTCCAAGTTCATCTTTAGAAATTCTTTCAAGGGACAAATATCACAGTTATCTTTTCAAGTAAACCCTTTATAATTCCTAAATTGAAACAGATAAACAGGAAATGGGAACCACTGAAAAATAATCTATGCTTTATTTATTTTTACTTAATTCATAGGACACTCAACAATGGAATTACTATGTTAAACTATGGTTTCCAAAACCTTATGAGATGTAAAAATATTTTTCTTATTTTAAAATTGCAAACGTCACAGTAACATAACATAAAGAATATTTTTGTTTTTAAACTGATAATAATATATAGTTATTGATAAAGTCTTTTATATTTTTAACATGAACAAATGTAAATAATAACTGTCCAAAGGAGAATAAAAACTGGAAAATATGACTAAAATATTAAATTTTTAAAGTGAGAAAAACTACTGAAAAGTGCTTGAAACTTTATTAGACTGTCTACTTCCAGAATGTGTTTTTAAATTTTCATACAAATAAGAAGAATGGTATGAATATAAACACAAAAGTCACCTTTTTTGGTCAATTTGTTCTCCTACGTACATATATCACCCCCATTTATAGTATCTGCTCCAAATTAGAATGAGACTCCTACAATGAAAGTCATAGCATATGTTATGGCTTGTGTTCAGCTGTCCCTCTAAAGTCTCATGCAGTCACAAGTGGGGCATCTTCAGGGTGACTGGATCCGAGTGTGTGATTAATGATGCAATGCTAGGTTTAAGGATGCTAGGATTAAGGGTAGGGGATTACTCAGTCTCCTGGTTGGTGTGGCACCACCCTAATCCTCATAGGCTGGATAGAATATAAGGGACAGAAAGAGATTTGTCTTATCCGTTGCTTGCTTTGCTACCTCTGCCCGCCATGATGCTTGTCGGCCATGACACCCTCCTTGGAGCCAGCCAGTTATGTACTGAAACCTCTATAAACTGTGTGCTAAATAAACCTTTCCTGCCTTAACTTGTAGGTATTTTGACTCAGTAATGAGAAAAGTAACTAAGACGGCATATTCTGTCTTTTGAAACGCTGCCTGGAGGTTGATAGCATCAGTACTAGCCTGTACTTACCTTAGATCTGTGACTTGCATCTGTCGCTCTGCATTTCATTTCAAATTGATTTTGACACACCATATTTGAATAAAACAGTGGTAGAATGTGCATACCCATTTACACTTTGATATTAATTGTTACACTTTTATGCACTAAATCAATGTACATAATTGGGAAGATGCATGAGAATTAGGCCAAATTAGCCAAATATGCATCGTACAGAAAAAGTATTTCCATATCGCATGCACTGCTACATATCAAGATATATAGGAAGACGTCGATTATATATCATTATTAAAATGATTAACATCTCTATAACATTATTTAGATGAAGTAAATATTCTCCCCCATCAAGTATAGCAAGATAAACTTTCCTTACATTTAGACACATTCAGAAAATATGCTTTGTCCTTATTTTATAACTGAAAGAAATGACTACCTAAGTCAAGGACCAATAAATGAACAGGTCAAAATGTGGGGGTTCCCACCTTAGGCAGCCTTCAGAGCCAGTGATCTCTAACTTCCAGAAAAGCTATGAGAAAGATTGAAGAAGTACAAAATCATGGCACATTAATTGACTTTCAATAATATCTTTAAAATTAGCTACTTTCCCTTTGGTTGGTCAAAAACATGCTTCCCAAAATGTAGTTTTTAAAAAGTAAAGTGGAGTCACTCAGTTAGCAACCACTTTTCCATGCTATCAAATCAGAGCAGGAAAAAAAAAAGTCTTAACATGTTAAACAATTAGATTGCCTCCAGTATAACAGTGGTTTTAAGTAGGAATCTGAAAATCCCTCAGAAGCCCACTACATATCACGGTTTTACACCAGGATGCTATTTTTATACAGCCAAGTAACTACAAAAACCCACTCAAACTAACCCTGTTTAAAGGATATTAGAGTATCCACACAAGTGTGGAGGGTATTGACTGAACGGTAAATAGGAAGGCCTCAGGCAGCTGGAGGTCAAAGGGACTCAATCTATGAGACATTTTGTTCCTAAGAAGGAGATGACACTGGTCCCTGACCCTCCTAACGGCCATAGTCAGAGTGCACTTTTAACATGCAGAATTAAAGAAAGCTCCTTGGTCTTCTTCAGAGCCTATTCACTTTTACAGAACTTTAGGAAGTGTTATTTAGACTGAACCCCTTGACCCAGATATCTCAATGTTGGCAAGATCTGTCATGAGCCTTGTAAGAAATTTAGCAATATCTTAATTATTTTTTGTTGCTAGGATACAGTACCTGCCACCCACAGTTTAAAAAGCAATGATTTATTTTGGCTCATGGTAACAGTCCAAGGTTGGCTGGTTCTCAGGCAAGGTGGCATGGCAAAAGAACATGGTGGAGAAGTTCCTCATCTTTTGCTGAGTGAGAAGCAGAGTGAAGAGAGGAGGTGGGATGGGAATGATACCTTCAGGTCATACCCACCATGACTCATCTCTTCTGACCAAACACCACCTTCTATCAGCAGGTCAGCTAGAATGCCGCCATAATCCTGTCACCTTACAACCATGTGAAGTTTGGGGCCATTTTGTATCTAAACCATAACAAGCAACAGCCCTGACTTCTACCCACTAGATGCCAGTAGCATTCCTCTCCTCTAAACTGGGAAAAGTAAAAATATCTTCTTATAGCACATATGATCCAATAGGAGTCAGGATTGCTTCTGCTGAGAACTGATTTTGTAGGAGGAGATGAATATTTGTCAAAGGTGGGCTCACAGAGGAAAGCAAAAAGAAATACCTCAAACTTTACCAGAGTGGAAAACAGAGAATTGAGACAAAACAATTGGCTGCATCACATTTCAGGGTCATTCAGTATAGGGACCTCACGCACTACCCTGAGTATAAGCATCACCACAATAAATGTGAACAGCAAATATTTTCATTTGCATTAATGCTGAATTGTCCTATAGTGAGAATATGCCTCAGATTGAGACAAATAAGTTAAATAATGTTTGTAGGGGTGATATTCAGTGATTAAGAAATTGTTAAAAGGATTTGTTCAGTGTAACTCTTATGGGTTTTTGTATCATTTAGAGTTCATTAGGAAAACAGACTTAATATAAATTATTTATATTTCAGAGTTTAGTTGGGATCCATATTTGAAAAGCCAAAAGTCTCTACTAGAAAACTGAAGAGTCTGTGCTAGAAGCCTTAAGCAGCTGGAGACTAGGTGCCCAAAGGTTGTGGCAGAGGCCAGAGTTCCTCCAAACAAGCAAATGAAGATGTCCTTTTTTCTCTCACTTTTTATTCCATCCATTCTATAAGCCTTTTGGTTTGGGGCACCTACATCTGAGGTAAGGCTTTCCTCCCGAGTTTGCAGCCTGCACATTAATCATCCACAGGCACACCCAGCACTGTGCTCCACTGTGCGGTAGGCATGTGCTAAAACATTCAAGTTGACATCACAATTAATTATCACAGGTTTAAATATAAAAATCCTCAGAAGTCTCCTATGTGCTGAGTAAATCAGTGAAAGTGCTGTACTCATCAAACACATATCAGCAGATCAAGCCCCTGATGAGTTCACAGCTCACTGCACTGCTGTGAGTTGGGATTAGTGATGTGTCCCTGAAATCATAGCATGGAAAGGTGTATGTTTTTGTCCTTGCTCTGCCTTTCTCTGCTTGCTGGCAATCATGGATCGAGGAGCTTTCCTCTACTTTGTGGTTCCCACCCTGGAGTCAGATGATCATGGACTGAACTCTTTGAAATCATGAAGCAAAATAAACTTCTCTTTAAATTGCAAATATAAGATATGTTGTCCCAGATATGAAAAAGTGATTAACACAGTACCTCATCAGTGAAAAGATATTACACATTTGAGGAAGACTTTCATCAAAGTATTAAACATTTCAATATCCAGAGCAATTAATATTTGTTTGGAAGGAAATGGATCTGTACTGATATATGTCTTAAATATTTCAATAAAACATTGATTCAGAATTTTTTTCATGGTAGTTGTTTAATTTATGGTTTAGAAAAGAGACATTATCCATGAAAGGGATGACTGTGTGATCCCCTTGTAAAATCCTATTACCTTATTACGTGTACAGTTAAACTCAGCGCCTTTGCCAAAAATGAACCCTGTCAGCTATTGCCTAGTCAAGGATACCTATAAGAATGTTAGGCAAAGGCTTATATTTGAACAGGAAAGGTCTCTAGGGTGGATCCTAGAGCCCACATCAATAATACTCCAGGTAGAAAGAGCTTCCATGGTAAAACCAAAGAAAGAAATGGAGATAGAGAGGGCCAGAAGAAACAGATGTCCCACAAATCAGAAAAAGAAAGAAAATCTTTCAGAATGAAGGGGGCCACAGACCAGATGAGTGTGTATAGATTGGTATTATTGTAAAATAAGTATGACAAGTTTGTGCTAATATATGCCCAAGGTGAATTCCAAAGTTTTAATGGCAATCCAAAACAGTTAGGACAGTGCAATAAGATCTGGACAAGGTCTCAGCTTTTTCGTCATGGTGTTCTATGGACCTCACTTGTCTCTGAGGCCATGAGCAGGAAGTTGGCACGAGGGGATTACAGAGGGAGTCCCAAGAGGCATCAGAACGAAGTGAATAATTATGGTCCCAAATCACTTGTGTTTTAGACATGAAAATCAGTGGGCACAGACTTCAGTTGGGAACCCGGCTGTATCACTTACTAGCTATGTCATTTTGACAAATTAGTTAACTCTTCTGATCTTTGGTTCTCATATATGAAATAAACACATGTACTAAATAAAGCCCAAGTGAAACAAACACTCACATTTGATCACATTTGTAGCGATGAAGAGGTGCCAGTCTGCCCCCAATCCTGGTTCCAAGCGAAGGTGAGTTAAACAAGACCAGGGTTCCGTAAGTGACAGCTTGGGACAATTTATGACCCTCCCAGGTCAGTATGTTGTTGTCGTCTCATAGATAGTTCTTGGTAGCTTACATTTTGTGCTTTTTGTGACAGAACAGGGCTACTGAGAAATCTCATTTTTCATTAATTTTCTAATAATGTTACCCTGCATTTTTGTGATTAAATTTTCTGGATACACTTTGGGTGATATTGGAATGTTTTACAGTACCTCTCTGAGAGGCACTGAGGCTTGAGGGGCCTTAGGCTTGTGTGATTTGGGGAACTATTTTAAGAAAAAATAGAATCCTATTAATTTAAAATTAGGTAAGAAAGAGCATTTATTTAGAATTAAAAAGAATTATACATTTTTAAAATGAGAAACTTTAAAACAAGGCATTAGAAAGAACCCTTGTAAATACATAGCCCTAAAACCTAAAATTCATTAATTTCATGGTTCTGCCCCTGGGGGCAGATGAGCATTAAGGGAGATCGTGCAAGAAAAACTTAATACCTGGTATTAAGAACTTATCTCTAGTAAATGTTAGCATTATCATTTTTGTCAAAGTAATCAATAATAATGATTGTGTAGCATGTACCAAGAACACGACGCTAAAGGGTTTTTGAAAGAGCTGAGAGAAGGCTGAAGTAATGGTTCACATAGACATCCTGAGCCCCAGTCATTGTCTTTCTAGGAGAAGCTGCCCTGGGCCAACCAACACACAGAGTGACAGGCTTGCACGTGCAGAAGCCTCAGGTAGAGAAAGGAACCCATCTGGGTTTTCCTCATTATCAGAGTCAACCTTAGGAAGGAAGATGTCCAAACAAGCTGTTTTCTAGGGCCATAAAAATAAGGAATTGACAATACAGCCATGTGGGCGGGGTAGTCACAAGTATGATTGGAGTACAATGTAATAAAATATATATATATTAGATAGGTAGGTAGACAGATAGATAGATAGATCAACAGACAGACCGTCCAAAGGACCAACCAACAGACAGGTAGATGATAGTACATGGAATAAAAACAAGGTGAAAGTGAGAAATTTGCTTTATCCAGAACAGTGGAGAAAGCTTACAGATGAAGAGATTTATGAGTAGAATCCAGGCAGAAGGTGATGTCATTACTAAGTGTGGTATAGGTATGACAAGCAATAACCACGGCAGAAGATGAAATTGCAGAAATGGTTTGGACTGCGACCATGTTAAAATATTTGGCCCGATGTAAATGGGAACTAAGAGAACATTCCTTTCTTTCATTATAATAAGAACTGTGAGAACTTATTTGAGGTTCCCTTTTAGAGGGGGAAGGCCTACCAACAGGGACAGTGCCCAAGGGTGAGACAACACGCAGACTGCACACTGCACATCTGCACGGGAGAACCACAGTCACAATCTGTAGTAGGACCAACACTTCCCTACCATGTTCATCCACTGGGAGACCCCAACTGGGCTGAAAAACCATGAGTGACTTATGCAAAGAGAATCTGAGCGTATCCCAGCGCCAAGAGATGTTTCTGAGGAGCAGTTGGCAAGTGCGGAAGACCACACCTTCTTCAGTTTCTCTTACTGCCTTAAGGAAATACAGCTGAGGTTCAAGTTAACCTGAAAAGAGAAGCTGATTAAATTTTAAAGGCATCTCAGGAAACAATTACTTTCTTTAGGTTTTCATGTTGACCAGCTTATTATTAATATTAAATGAATGCTCAGAATGAATGTGAGAACCTGGAAATTCCCTGTGCTTCACACTGAATGCCCAGGACCTTGATGAGCGCTTCCCCACTCAAATACTTTTCACTGAAAAACAAAAGGACAAATTAAGCAGACTAATGAAAACATCATTTCTTTAATTTACAGAGAGTTGGGGAAATTGTTTTTCGCACTATTTTTATTTCCATGAATGTATAGAGCCAACGTTCACATTACCTTTAGGGCCCAAAGACATTCCCACAGATAAAGGAACGCTAAAACTGGAGAGAAAAATATTAGGTATCTAGAGACACCAATTATGAACATAAACCCTCCGCCTGTTTGGTTGATACCAGATTATTTCTTTTCACTCCATCTACTTCTAGTCAATATTTACCTGGTCTTACATTTAACTGATAGCAAAACTCAAAGCAACAATATGCCCATGGCTTGAAATTTTCTCATGACATTTATATCAAAATGGGATTCTCCTGTCTTCAGGGACATGACCCAGACCCCAAATAAGACTAATCTGCTTATCTATAAATCCCCAGAAAGTTCATGGTTCATGTTCTGTCATTTCTTCCTTATCAGATTAATTATCAACAAGCAGAAAATAAAGCCAACTGCTTAAAAGCACTGTTCTTCTCACCCCTCTGTTCCTTTTTCACGGCCTTTACATTCCCATCATTAGGTGGCTCTCTAATATTTGTTTATTTACTTGCCTTCCTTTTTAAGTTTTACTTTTTAGTACATGTTTGCAGTATGTGATTACCGTCCTTGTCAGGAATTGCTTCATGTACGTAACACATCTTAGTTCTCTCACTCGCTCCCTGTTCCCTCCATTCATCCTGCCTTCATCTCTTGCTTAAAAGTCTTAACAGACTTTGCTGTTTACACTGTAATCTTCTGGGAGCTTTCAGAAATGCAGAACCCCAGGCTCGTCCTCAGACCTACTGAATCAGAATCTGAGTGACTTACTGCACAGCAGTGCTCAGAAAGCGTTGTCTGAAACCACCTGGTAAATAAGCTACCCAGGTACCAATTGATTAGCTACTTTAACAAAACCACTTTAAACACACACACGTAACTAATAAGCCAAATGGAGTACACAAGTTTTCCAAACAGAAATAATCTGGCCAGAGGAAATTTAAATAAAAGGATGAGAGGATGAAACACTTAGAAAAGGAAAAAGACCACCAAGAACATGGGAAAATGTAGACTCCAATTAGAAGCATTTAAGTTTCCAAGTTTTCAGGCTGATTCCAATAATTCAGTTCCCAAAGACTGCCCACAAAATACATAGAAAATTGCATTCTTTTCTCCCTATTTGCATAAGGAAACATGTTCCAATGAAGACAAAACTCACCTCTTATCACTTTTAAGATGATCACTGTCAATCTCAGGCAGCTAAAGTAATTTAGCCCTCAGCCTTATACCTTACACCTAACGCGAGGCAGGCTGAGCTACTAGGAAGCAGGCTGCCTATTGTGCCTTACTGCTTTAATTATTACATTAACATAGTGAAGCTTCCTTTGAATTAGCTCTTCACTGTGAGTGTTTATTCTATAGAAAAGACCTTCAGTGATAGGCAACAAAGGTAATTTTTCTTGTCAGCTTACTTCAGAAATCCAATAAGTATAAATCCAATGCAATCTGAGTTCTGCCAACATTTTGCTTCCATTTCATTCTGTTTTGTTTTGCTAGCATCATATTCCCCCCATGTGCAAAGCTTGATTTTCTGAATGCAAAGCAGCCTCCCATCCTGCCTCTGATTCACAGTGCTGTTTTGCTGCCCTGGGCCCTGAGATGCAGGGCACTTTTGCTCACGGTGGGCACAATCTGGCCTAGGAACACTGCTGCACATCGTGAACTTCGGCTCACTCGGCAGAGGCTTGCAAAGGTGACTAATTGAAAACTGATGGACATAAGCATAAAGGAAGCAAATAAAAGCCTTTTTGGAGCATGGCAGGTATGAAAGTACCATCCCTAAATTCACGGTCTCCTGTTTACCTGCCTTCTAACTCCAACTCATAGAGTGCTGGCAAGAAAATCTTAGTCAAAAGAGAAAAAAGAAAATTCAGAAAAGGAACGGAATAGTCTGTGATGCTCCTTGTTAACAGTCATTTCTCTGGTGAGAGTCCTTATAAGAATTAAGTCCTGTTTCTAATTAGTTTAGCCACACCCGACACTGTGCCCTCCACTTGAAAATTATACCATATGTTAAGGACTGTAGCTAAAGAATAAGTATTGATTTTATTTGAGCTGCATGTCCTCATGATTACTTGTTACTTACGACACCGGGGAAGAACTGCTCACCCCACAGGCGGTGAGTTTAACCATATTAGAAATCTTATTTTATACATATTCTCTACTCACTCACTTTTACCCCATCAATAGTACTTGGACAACAGCTTGGCACCTAGTTCCTGTTCTAAGAAACTGCTTAACTGTGAACCTACTTTGAACTTTGTGTCTAGATGCTCAAATATTTTTCAGCTATATCTGACTTAAAAATAGCAAGAAAAGAAAAAAAGTGACAAAAGCAAAGACCTCTGTCCTACAAGTCCTACAACCAAAGTTTGGGTACTGAATAGATGCGGTATTTTAGCTCATTAGATGCCCCTTCCATAAACTCCTTAATTGTTCCTTGCTCACCAACTGTAATTATTTTCCAGAAGTTTCACTGTAAAGATTTCCCCTAAAAAAAAACTATTGTCTTAAGAGAATTTATTTTGTGGATTTTATTCGATGTTACAAACTCAGCCCAATTGGGACAGCTTGTTAGATGTGCAGTATCATTTTTATGACTAAGGGCTGCTGTCAAGCTAATTGAAATGACTTTTGTAATGCAAGATCTCACAAGAGGAAAGCAGGAGACAGATGAACAGCCGCTACAGAACCACAATATAACCTCATTTTAATCTTCAGCATTCACCCCTCTGTGTGCACCGCTGATAGGTTGGTAAGCAGGCCCAGAATAGTTCAGTTCCAATCAAGTTCAAGTCAAGTGGTGGCAGCTAGTGATATAGTGGTGAACTTTCGTGGCTACAAACACTGGCTTTGAACGCAGACAAGCCTATGGTCCCTGGGTTATCTTGTGTGGTGCCTCAGCATTAAACCCAGAGTGAGATTAAGGACGGAACCCTAGGAAAGGGGTATTTCAGTGGAGGGCAATGCTGGATCAGCAACAGAATTCATTTTTGACATGGATGTTTGAGCTTCAGGTTTCTATTTTCAGGCATTTTCTGTTCCTATTTCACTGTACATGAATAATAGTTGAGTGACTACTTTATGCTAACCACTAACATCTCTGAGCTCCTTAAAGTCTGGCTGGAGACAGACACTAAACTCTAATAAATATAACTGCAAACCAACCAACACAAGTGTAGAAGACAGGGATCAAGTGTGAAAGCAGCAAAGACACAGTGTATGTGCCTTTGAATACCAAGTCACAGTGGATGTGGGTCTTCTAGCAGAAGGACAGGTTTCTGGACAAGGAAGAAGGAAAAGGGATTTTAATTGGAGAAATTAAAAGCAGGGTGTGAAAAAGCTCAGGGAATGTTACAAAGCACAAATGAGCCTGCTATGTTAAGAACAGACAACACAGAGATGAGAATGAAATTTAAGGGTGGAGTAAAAGTTACAGGAAATCCAAAAGAATTTTGACTTATGTTCTATGTAACGACAACTTTAAGGAAAAATTTTATGGGTTATAACTGCTTTAGGGACTTGTTTGTCCCTCAGACCAATAAATTTTATGATGCCTAGTTATACTTTTTCTTTGCAAGGTCTTTAATTTAGAATTCTTTTTGTATGTCTCATACATTGACATTAGTTCAGGTCTTCAGTCTATCTGGGTGTCTGGCATAACCTTCTAATAAATCACCTGACTGTTTATCTCTCTTTCTTGAATCTATTCTGCCAATGGTCCAGGCAAAGTCCAAACTTCCATTAGTCTCCAGCTCTTAAATTGCATGTTTTGCTACAATCATTACAGCTTTACTCATGCATGCATTTATCTTTCTCTCTGTGTGTATGTGCTAGCACATATGTGTGTATATCTGTGTGAGAATAGGAATCACACAGAGCTTCTGAATACATATGCATGTACATGCACAGGGAGGAGGGGAACTGTATTTCTTTATAATCAGAAGCTGCAACCATGTGACGTCCATATAGGATGCAAAATAGGAAAAACACCTACATTCTCAAAGTCAGGAACCTGGCGTCTTGCTAGAGGAAGTTCATGTTCCTGGCAGACCTTACTGTATATTAACTCCTCCCTCAGAGGCCTCTACTCCTATAGTATACTAGTGATCAGGCCAACATTAGCACAGTGTGAGAGCTGAATCCAAAGAAATAGGAAACTAGGAAGAAGACTCCTTGGAGCCATATCGGAAACTGCCTACAATATACATCTTCCTATTACAGAAGAGAATGGTCAAGCCAACCACTGACTTGGTGGGAGAATAGCACTGGCTTGATAAGAATCAAGCTTGAAAAGGATGAGATTTCTAAAATTGACTTTAAAAAATAGCTTTAGGAGAATGAACTTGTGACTGGCTGATTTCAGTTTTTATGTTAGAACTCTCCAGTTGAATTTCGCCCACTGATAGAAGTGTTCTATAACTGTGTTACCCTAAAGAGCAGCCATCCGCTATATATGACTATTCAGATCTTTCTTTTTTTGGATACCAGGAATCAAACTCATGAGTTGCACTTGCCAGGCAGGTACTGTGCCACTGAGATATATTACCAGCCCCAGCTATTCAGATCTTGAAATATAGCTAATATGATTAAAGAAAAAATTTATTTCATTTTAATTATTTCAAATTTATTCTTAGATAACTTCATGTAGCAGGGACCCCATATTGGATAATGCAGGTCTAGATTAATACATATTCCCTCACTTTGGTCTGATATAAATGCAAATCATTGATTTTTTCAAGTGATGTTTTGGGACAAATAATAAGGCTCTAGAGTTTATTACTTAGATTCTAGTTAGGGAGCTTCATTCATAAGTTATTGGATCTTGAGAATTAGACTTCACTAGTTTGCCTCAATTTCTTCAAAGGCAAAGAAACCCTACTTACACCCATAGAACTGTGCTGAGGACTAGTGCCTGACACACAATACAGCAGTAAATGTTAGCTGTAATTATAATTTGTGCACATATAGTCTTTTATACCAAACAGCTTTGTAAGCATATATTCTCCAATATCAGGTATTACTTAATTTAGCATGAATAGCTGTATAACCATCCCATAACAAAAAATAATGTATTCAGTATAACTAGTGCATTCCCCACACAGGAGCTTTAGAAGATTTTTCTTTGAAAACACACAAGCCATTAGCTGGAGCATCTTTTTTCTTCCTTCAGTTTGACATCAAAGTGTTTGTTTTGTTTTGTTTTAGTGTCTTTGTTGGTTTTGGTCATATTTCTGTTGTAACTTTGATGATCATTATTATGAAAAAGACCAGGAGAGTGGCATTAACTAAGTCCATAAAGCCTGTGAGTGTTCACTTGGAATTATTGTTACTTGAAAGATAAGAATAATGTGGACTTTTCCCCAAGGAAACTAGATGTTTCAATTCTCTACCTGTGAATATGAATTTATTTTATTTCCACAGCCGACACTAAAATCATATTAGTCTTCTCTAGAGGAATAAGTGTGGTGTAGTTTCTGGCATTAAGAGTAAAGCAGCCTTTTCATTTAACATAGACTGAGACAAATGCAGATTAAGTATTTATTGCATAAAGGAAGATGCTAACAAAATTAATTATAAAGAGACACATAGGACTATGGGTTTCCTGTATTTGTACAACCCCCTCACGCATATATGAATTCACACAAACATGTAAACTAGGGGATGGGGTGGTACAGGGTGTACGTGAGCTACCAACTTTCCCTGTACAACATATTGTGGATCCGCTCAGTCTAGTGTTTTTCTTCCATAAGAGAAACTGAAAACATCTTTACAAATTTGGTCAATATTTTTATGACTACCTTTTGTCTGACTTATACTGCAACACCGTGTATTCTAACACAGCGGTCCACGGCACTGTACCTACCTTTACTTTAAATATCATGCCTCCACATACTGTGGTTCAGTGTAAAGAATCCTTCAGATCAGTCTAAATAAATAACAAGCTAGCTTTCAGGCAAACAAATAAATTTGCATGGTTTTATATTCATCATAAATATTTCACTTAATTACTGAGGTACCTTGTTCAGAAACACAAAATAACATTATAAATTAACTAGCCCAGTCCCTGCTGACTTTTTCAGTTCTGTGGAATATAAAACACGAAAGTGGAAATAAGCAGCAGAGGCCAACCAGAGTATACATCATATGCAAATGCTGAGGTCCACCAACATGTCAGGGTACGCTTTGTGGGATGCATCTGAACCACCAATATTCTGTCTCTTATGTTATTGCCTTATTTATCCTCAAATTCCAGGCCAAAGAAGCCTTCTGATCTCTACAGAAACCTACATTATTTTGAAAATGATTAAAGAAAATATATTTCTATCATTGCAGACCAACAAAATAGTTATCAAGCTAAAATATAAGTAATGTTCAAAACTTTGGGAGATGATGGCTGTAAAACAAAACCAATCTCAATATATAAATGTTATTGAATTTAGAATTTAACATAAAAAATGTTTCATTTAATAGTATTCAAAAACAAAGGTAATATATTTTCCCTTAACTAATTCTAGCTTTGTAAGAAAACATTTTTCTTGTTATAACTTCCAAATAATTGATAATTTATATTTCTAAGTGGCAGTAACATAGCCTCAAAGGAAATAGGAAAAGTTCATAATTCCTGAGCTTAATTGAAAACAGCAAGATATCTATATTTTATTAAAGTATAGCCATGATATTTTGTGAAAAATGAATTTAAAAGTAACTCCTACAGAATAAGTAATATAAATATCAAATTAGTTCCTAATTCTTAATGCTTAAGCCTATTTCACATTTTAAATGTGTCATTATATAAGTATCATTTAGTTTTTCAAATGGTCTTAATTATATATAACATTATAAAATACTTGAGCTTTTTCATTATTAGACAATAAAGTATCTGCTAATTCTTTACTGAAATGTCTGTTAAAGCTAGTTGTTTGCATTTTTAGTGGATAAAAACAGCCTGAAGAAATTAGTGCTTAGAGAAAAAAATCAAGAAAAACAAAAATATTTTGTTTGACCAAGTAAAAAGCACCAAAAATGGTTTGGTTTAAATGATGCACTAATTTGTAAACTAGATCTGATTCTCTGTGCTTTAAACAGCTGGAAAATTTGTTTGAGAATGTTGAGGAATCAACTTAAATCCTTTTAATGCAGGCGTTTTATCTTCACCATGCCTTTTTGGGGAAACTGGTGAATGTTTTATGAAGTATCTACAGTAAAAACCATGCTGGTTAATAGAAAAAATAATTCAGATGCATATGTTTTGTTTAATGTGTACACATATTAGAAGTGAGTATATGTACAACATTTCAACAAAACAAAGAAATAAAATATAATCTCTGCTCTACTCAAGGACTGGAAAATAATATGACAACATATACATTGGAATCTTTGGTTATACTCTCTGAATGACACTCTTTGACCTACTCCAACAAGACTTGGGTGATGTATTTCTCAACTGCAGTTCAATATTTTTCTCCAATTGACCAATAGATTATCATCATGCTGACAGGTTGAGAAGCATCTTTCCTAAGAATACACGAAGAAAATTGAGGAAGTATGTAATTCCTTTCATACTTTTCCAGAGTTTACAAAGCAGACATTATACTCTGCTCTTAAAAATACCAGAACATTCTCTGTGTTCAAATCATCCACTGTCGTGTTGTGCATATGGCTTCTGTTGTACCAATGGCTTATGCAGGTCTGCTCCATAACATGGAAGTCATTCTGCTTTGACGTTTCTCAATTTGAGATTGCCATTACTTGTAGAATTTTTCCTATGGTTTGTAGAACATAAAACCCACAGGAAAACTGAAACTATTAGCAAAAGAGAGAAGGAGAGAGGAAGAGGGAAAGGCAGGAAGAGAGAGAATTAAAATATCGAGTAAAAAGCTGTATATACATTTATAACAATGTTTAAAACAATAAATATTTTAGATATTTAGATTATCACTATTAAAAGTGTAAATAGATACTATTAACACTTTATACTACTAGTGGATTTCAAAGACGTTTCCATTTTACAAATTGTACTCTAACAGAAATGACTGATGAACATATTAATGACTGACAGGTAATATAAATGCTATGTTAAATAATATCCTGTGGAAATATCTCTGAAGTTTTGCCTTTTGCATTTCCATACACAGTCCCCTGTACACAGAACAAACTGTGCAACCTTACCTGTGGAACCTCCCAACAGCTCAGAAATCTGTGACTCTTTCCTGTTGCCAGTCATAGTCCCATTGTAGCTTTGGAATGATCTGCAGTCTTCAAATCCCCTTCAAGTCTTTAATTACCCTCACACTCTCTCTTCTAAGGAGAATAAAACCATGTGCTATATATCCTTAAATCCTGTTTCCCTGATTAATAGTCTTGTCACTGTACCACCTCTCTGTCTGCTCTCTTGCCCTTCAGTGTTAGTAGTAAAATATAAAATAATTTTCAAAATTAAATTTTGCTCATGTTCTTAAACATATTGAATTCTACACCTTTCATTCACCCTTTGTTTATCTAACCAGTCACCCACTTGCTTGGTGAACAGTTACTGGGTAAACAAGCAGTACATGTATTTTGAAGTAAGAGGTGGGTTCTAGCCCCTTGTTTGTTATTTACTAGCTGCTTAAGTGCAGAGAATCACTTAACTTCTCTGAAACTCAATTTCCTCAGCTGTGAAGACTCCAATGTCTTCTTAATATTTGCATATACAGATAAACGAGAAACAGCAGGCTATGTAACAGATATCGTATTTAGTGTATACTAATCCCTTTGACTAAAAAGTATTACTTTTTAGGAGCATATATTTAGATATGGTTTAAATATAGATACAGAAACATAGTCTTTAAGGAGACATGTATAAATATCTGTATACATACCTATAAATATATGTGTGTGGTTATATAAATGTACAACATATATACATACATCTATTTATAACACATACCTGCATGCATTTATGATATTTAGGTAGATCAACATTAATATAATACAAATATATTTTATTAGAATTTATAATATATACAATTATACTGTATGCTAATGTGATATGAATGTGCATTATTTATATACTATATATACATATTATGTAATATTGTATTACATAATATTATATATTATAATTATCAGTAGTATATTTATGCATATAAGCCTCTTGAAAGCTTGAATAAAGCAATATAATATGGAATAGAACTAACCAACAGCACTTCTTCAATTGAAGAGTAATATTTATCCTATGTTAACATGGCTGTATGCCTAGGAAATCTGGAGGAATTAAATTTAAATTGTCATTAATAAAATATCAAAGTTGAAAGCCTCAACGTAAATACATTGTTAAAAATACAGTGTTTCCATAATGTGTAATGATTGCATAGAAATTAAAAAGACTTCATCACCACAGAGACATAAAATATAAAGAAAACATGACATGAAAGAAATAAATGTTGGGGCTGGGGATATAGCTCAGTGGAATAAGCGCTTGCCTAGCAAGCGCAGGGTCCTGAGTTCGATCCCCAGTACCGCAAAAAAAAAAAAAAAAAAAAAGAAATAAATGTTAAAGAAAAAAATCAAAGTTTGCCAAAGAAAATAAAACTTGGAACAAAAGATAGGTCTCTTCCCTGAATACCATGATAGCAAGAATATTCAAATTTTTTAAATTACAGGGAAATTTTCTTTTCCTTTAAAAATTTTATTTTAAAAAATATCTAAGATGTATCTGAGAGGATGTAGGTAAGAGTTGATGTAGAAAATTCAACAATATAGACAAGTTAAGGGGAACTTTTCTATTTTATACTTAAGGTATCATAGAAGTCCAGTGGTTAAAATGTCATAGATATACCTTCCCAAAAAAGCAGACAGAAAACAGAGCACAGTACACAGCTGGGAGCAGCTCGTAATTCACGTGTGAAGGTATAGACTGGATGGTGTCCTGAGACATCAATGGGAAAACATTACTTAATAATTAACTCATTGCTTGGAGCTTTTAAAACTCATCACGTGTTTATAAATGAGCCCAACTGCCAACTAGTTTTTTAAAATTCTTATATCAAATATCTCACATCAAATAACACAAAGTTTAAAAAATAGCATATGAAAATGTTTCACATGGATTCATTACAGTACTTGTATATGAGTCCTTCATTCACAATCAGTAACTAGAACCTAATTACATGAAGAGTCAAATCACAAAAGGAGTATGAAGTTTTAATATAATGATGAAAGCAATGTACAGTGTTGATAATTATGAAAGGAAAAATACATGGCCAGGCATGGTAGTGCACGCCTGCAATCCTCACCTTCTGGAAGGCTGAGGCAGAAAGGTCCTAAATTTGAGCTCAGCCTGGGAAATTTAGCAATTTAGCAACCTCTGTCTCAAAATATGAATTTAAAAAGGGTTGAGGATGGTTGTGGGTTCCATTTCCTCTATTGCCCCCAAAAAAGGGACTGTAAAATACACATTCAATGAAAATTTAAAATACTTACAGTAAGGCCAGGGATATAGATCAGCAGCACAAGTGCCTCTCTGGCAAGAGCAAGGTCCTGAGTTTAGTTCCTGGTACCCAAATAAAATTTAAAAATACTGATAGTAATGTAAGATTCCATGTTTGTTGCAGTGTGGCCAAACTAATAGATTTGTGTTTTGAAGATAAGTTGCCACATGCTTTTACATTTTCATTCAACTAGCCATTCAAAAAGTATTTCAGGAGCACTTCCTCTTCTTAAGGAACTGTTTGGAACTGTTGGGAACTTGGTATAAAATATTTTTAAAATTTTTGCTTTCTTTTCTGAAAATTTTTATGAGCAATTATTATCATAAAGAAATGCACAAAAATATACATGTAAAAGGTATTTATAACAGCTTTAATAGCAAAATTTAACATACATTAAAACTCAACAATATGAATGATTAAATAAATGTTAAGATTTCTATAAAGTTATTGCACACTCTTCAGTCACAACCAAAGTTTTCAAAAATATTACAAAGCTGAAGAGAATTACTAAGACTGAACACTGCATACAGTATGAAGATATTTGTGAAACACACGTACACACACACCTCAGAGGCTACCACTGCTAAGAAAAACACATACTCTTTTTAATCATTTTTTGTAATTGCCTTTAATGAGAAATGTATTACTTTAATTAGGAAAATAAATATTATTCACTTTTAAATTGGAATCGTAGAAAAAGGTAATACTTTCCTGAAAATGTGAAAAGTTTCAAAGGCAATATTTTTCTTTTTTTTTTAAATTGAGTTTCATTAGTACATGTCTGCAGCACATAATGATTGGATTGGTACATGCACATCACATATTTCAATTCTCTTTTCCCCTCCCTCCAGACTCTCATTTTTCCAGCATCAGAGTCATTAATTTATCTTACAAGACCTTATAAAGTTAACTATCATATATACACGTCAGAAACGAGAATAATAGGCCAAAAACTTCGGTTATACAAAGTCAAAGTACACTTTGAGGGGCGTTACCTTCATTAGATTGTGGCACGGTTTTTGGATATTGATCTGTCCTTATTCTTTCTCTTTTGGGCTTTTTATCTTTCCTCTGCCCATAAATGAGCTCAAGTCTCTGCAGTTTAAAAATAATTTTATCTCATTCCTTTCAGTTAGTCTATATTTTCCCTACTTGCTACTGTCAAATTTCTTGGGAAAAAAATAGTCCAACCTTCTTTTTTCATTTTTTACCATCCGTGTATCCTTTTCAAAACGCCCGCCCACTCCGCTACATTCAGAGACACGGCTATTTCTTGATCCCTGAATAACCCATTCCAGGATCAGTGTCCTCCGTTTTGATACGCTCCTTGCAGTTCGTGTTCAGTTACCTTTGGGTAGTTTCCTAATCTGTACTTAATTCATCGGCGCTCCCTTCTCCCCCAAGTCTTTGAATAGATGATTTTCCTCAGTACTCTATCATGAGCCTTCTCTTTTGCCTTCCTATACTCTCTTTCCGAAAATGTTTCACATTATTATTACTTCCACATATTCATTTCTTATTCATCTGCACATAGCTCACAGTCCCCAGTTTTCAGGCTGCTTTTCCCCTGAGCCATGTCTCACCTTTTCTTCAGCTGTATGCTAGAATTTGCCTCCCGGGTATCACCTAGTTATAGCAAACTCAACATCCTTAAAATAAAAATATTACCTGATCCTTAAAATTTTGGTCCCCATGTTATTCCCCATTTCTAGTTCCTTTCCCTGTAATTTTCATGCGCACCAAATTCAAAATCTTCCTCTGAGTCTTTGTCTTTTTCCTCCTGAACCAGTTACTGTCCAAAGTCTACACATCTTTCCTTTGCATATCTTTTTATTTTCTTTCATTTTAAAAAATTTCTTTAAAAAAATAAAAGGAGAGCATATTACCAAACAGACATCCATTTACAAAATAGCCTAAGAACAATACAAGCAATACTGAATTACAGACAAAGTGATAGGAAATTAACAATGGTTGTTGTATTACATATTGATATGTTCAAGGTGGTTTCTCAGGAAAACAAACAGAGATGTGCAAGATTGATCAGATAATCATTAACTGATCCTTTCAGTAAAGCGATAGAAGTCAGTAGTACAACTGTTAACTCTCCTCTGTATACATATGTACATAGTTTGCCCTTCTTTCTTTTCTCTTTTCCCTTACCCCAGTTGCTTTTTACTTTTGAGCAGTTTCCTTTTGTTGCACAAAGTCTATCATACCTCTTAATTTTTATTCACTCTTTGAGGTTCTTATACTAGTGAGACAATACGTTGCTTACCCATGGAGGTCTGAACAACCTTTACCTTGGTGTAATTTAGTCTGATTCCATCGAGGAAAGCTATTATCTAATTTCTTCCTTCTCTCCTGATTTTCAGTGTGGTCATATTTATTTCAGAACATCACCACTATAATTCTATCACTTCCTCTTTAAATGGCTCCCAATTGTCCCTCAAGTTAAGCAAATGATCTTTTCCTTGGCATTTGAACTATCCTTCAGTCCAATCCTGGCCTTCTCTTTTTCTCCTCTACTATACGGAAGTCCTGTGTTCGAAGATGGACTCTTTCTGTAGTTGGGTTGGGTTATCCTCTCTGAAACTTTGAACTTCCAAGCAACCCAATGTAATCATCACCGTATGAGCACAGTCTTGTGTGGCACCCCTGCTATCCTTTGTTTTTATTGCTCTTGAGATAATTACTCAGTTCTCCTTATTATAATTCTGGAAAATGCTTTTTTCTAACCTATACCATAGGAAGCTTGTTGCCAAGTTTTATCATATTACCTTGTAATACATCACAAAACCTGGCACAAAGTCTTGCAAGTAGCCAATGTGCCAATATTGAGGAATGAATCACTGAATTTATGGGTAGCAAACTAATGCATCTTGGTCAGCATTGTATTTATGTATTTTTGTTACTAATACCATTTATTGATATCCTGTGTAAGATTGTTACAGCCTCAGGAACAGGACTCATATCCCTTTATATCCTTTCAAAACCCTGGGAAACTTGCAATATACAGGCAATTTTATCAGGTACTATACCATTAGCTTTTTTTTTTGAGAAAAAGGTATACAGGATGAAAAAAAGATATCAGTTTTTTTGCTATGCCTTGTCAGTGATTATTTCACAATTAAATCTTGGTAATTAGGGTGATCATTAGGGTTAACACTATTTCTTTATCCAATTAAATCTTTGTAGGAAAACACAGGTAGATGCCTAAGTTCTTAAAAATAGGCACATTTAGATATCCCAGTGGTATGTATATGAATCAGGTAACGCTTTTACATGGCAGATTTTTGAAGGAACATAAAAGCATCAAATGACCAGTCATTTCCCTGAACACCTTTCTTATTTTAATAGCTATTCCTCTCATTCCACGCTCCTCTCCCCTGAGATACTGTGTTGGATTCCTTTCCTGACTAACTCTTTTAAAAATTAATGATAAATACAAGTCTCAGAATGCCAACAACATTTCTCTCTGAGACATTTCGTATCCTTTAAACCAAAATGCAGTGACACTGGAACCCAGTCTTGCTTGGATAAGGTGAAACCTTCCCTGGGTAAATCTATTACATAAGACCATTCCCTCACCCCTGAGCCAAAAGAAACAAGAGTAAAAGCACAATAATATGGTAATACCATTCCAAGATCCCAAATGTATCTGTAAAACCTCAGCTGGAAGTTGATTTAACCTCTCTGGTATTGTCATGCGACCCCTGAGGTGGCACCTTCCTTCCCTGAGTGAGGGGAGTGATTACCATTACCCGTGGAAGCCAGAACTCCCCAGTGGCTTGGAAGAGTCTTGAGAAGGGATAGAGTTTCATAGCTTATTACAATTCTTCCAGCACTGAATCTCCTGGAGCTGAACTCATTCAAAAATGAGGCTTTAGGAGCTGCCTCAAATAAGGGCTCTTCATTAAAGTGACTGCCTAGCCCATAGCTCACCTGAGAAAATGATAAAAATTCAGGGTCAAGAAAATGTATCCATCTGGACAAGGAAGCAGAGACAGTGGTTATCAAGCTGACTTTGACGGGGCTTAGAGAACCCTGTAGATTTCTAAAAGCCCAACTGCACTGGACATTTTCAGTGCTGCACTGATCTTTTAATGTCTCCCCTCTGATTCATGATAACTCCTGTATTCTAGATAATTAGGGAGCTGAGTAAACAAATCACCACCCTTCCAACGTCAGGACAAATCCATTACTACAGATCCATCAGACCTTATAGAAATCCTTTCCGTACAATAATGTCACCATGGGATCTCTCTCCTAAGTGTCTTCTCACATTACACAGTGAATGGGGGAAAACTAAACCTTATAGGGACATAACTGAGGCTAACCCAGAATTTGGCCATCATTGCACAAAAACCAAAGCAAGAATAACATGTCTCCTTCCATTCCAAAATTATCTGTTGCTGCGTTTGAATGAATATTCAGGTGCAGTGGTGATCACTGGCTCATGAGCATCCTTCCTCCTGGTTTTATAGGTTACATACTGTGCACATATAAACTTTCCCTCATTCAGCCAGCCTAACGATAATGGCATAGTGAGAAGCACACGCAGTGCTCAGCACAATCTGCATAAACTGGGGGAGCCCAGCTGAAGCCATGGTGAGTGACGGGGGTGCTACACAGAGGCAGAGAGAGTTGCAGTGAAAATGACTAAGAACCTTCACAGGAAAGGAAGAGAAACAACTGACTCAAAAATATAAATTGATAAAGTTAACCATCCCAACACTGTTTGGATAAGCTCTCCGGGGTTGAGATAGAGCAAAGTGGTAGGAAAGCCTACTGCAGCCGCATATTCTCAGAATGTGTCTGGTTGCTCCCGTGCACATCAGTGTGGCTCCAAAGAGAGGTGCTTTTATACTACTTTGTTCACTGGGATAAAATTGAAAAGCCAAAGCAGACATTCAAAATGGACGTTTGGGGCAAATGTCAAGCCCACATATGAAGTGGTCACCACCGTTCCACGGAGACCCTCCCTGGGGGCCCCCATTGTGGAAAGAAATAACAAGCTGCCCCCAAGGAAAAATAAAATTTCTTCTAGAAACTGTGATCCCGCAATTTTTTAAAAGAGCGTAAAAGCAAGGGACAAAATTAATGGGTTGGAGAGCACATTCAACTTTTTCAGAACTGTGAAACGAGGAGAGAGAACAGGAAAGAGAAAGGGAGGAAGAACTACAGAGAAGGGGGCGAGCCTACTAAAGAGACGAGCCCCCCTGTACAGACAGCCTGACGCCAGATGGCTTCTTCTAATAAATATTCAACCTTAACTCTGTTCCCATGTAACTTCGTTGTAAAGCTGCCAGCACACCCACACAGATCTAGGCCAGCAAGATGATTACAGTAGTACAAACAAAATAGTGCAACAGAGGAAACAGACAGACAGGGTCTTGTCCACAGGCAAGCACGGCTGTGTGATGCGAATGGATGGGCCTTTAGGGTTAATGCTTTGGAGTTCATAACAGTAAGTAGCCGTGGAGGGGAGGGCACCTCAGAGAAGAACAAACATTTCGCTCTTCTATTAGCTGTGTTTCAGGTTGCAGCACTGGAAATGCATGAAACTTTTCTTCGCAGATTACAAATAGGATGTGGCACCTCAGACACTGTTTTCCAGTGTAACCTCGACATTTACTCAGAGTAACAATAACCACTCTATGTTCCCCCCACCACAAACACACATGCTTTTCTAATTGTTGCAGTAAAAGAGACTTTGCATTTTAATAATTATTTCAGTTGTTGTTGGATAAAAATAGGTTTGCCATATTTTTGTTTTGTAAAACAGGAAAGTAATTCTCTAAGTAGCCTTTGTGTCTTTCTTTCTCCTCTTCACCCCCTCAATATTTTGGTATTTAAATTCTTTTTAGGCATAGATATCTCTATTTTAAAAGGGAGAGAAATGGGTATCTCTGTCATTTGAAAATGATAATAACAGAAAATGCCGTATTCATGAATAAAGTATGGAGATTTTTAAAGCACATAATCGCAAAACTCAGCTTGCGGAAAAACTTTGATTTGACAAAATACTGTTTTTGAAAGGCATTATTTAAAATGTGCTATTAAGAATAACAAAACAATACTAAGCTTTTGCAATTTTTGTCTTACAGTGGTATGTGAAAAATGATAGCAACTTGAAGTAGATCATATAAAACGCTTGGTGCCTTAACGTTTTTAATGTTCTATTTCTTGATCTGATATCTAAACTCACTCAGAACAAAATTCCTACAAGATTTCATAAACAAAGGATACTTTTACCTGAAAATCGAAGATATATTTCATGAGGTTATCCATGAATGCTGATAATTCCATGGCAGTAGAGAAGTAAGAAAAATCAACAAAATAAAACAACAACAAAAAAGAAACACTTACAACAAGCTAGATAAGTTTTGTTAAGTGCATACTGTTGTTTTGACAGTTTAAGAATCTGCACAGATTTTACATTTTATGATACTGACATCAAAAGCTGTACTGGTAGGAAAGGACCATGTTTCTAACAAAGAGAGACAGATAAAATTTAGCATTTATTTTCTGGATGATATCAAGCTTTCTAATGGTAAGTCATAGTATTTTCCTCTTCCTGCAGATAACTCTCTCCGGGAACTGATGATACATTGGGAGGTTAAGGCTTCCCATTAGGGAGACGATGGAGAACAGTCCTCGAAAAGATTTGTATAAATTGCACACATGAAATACAAATAATGAAAACATATCTGTATACAAACTATGCAGTTGTGCATTCAAAAAGGGTAATGGCATGCAATAATGGAAAATTATTTGAACATCTGTTTGCACATTAATCTGCATATTTTTGCACATGCAATCATCCATTTGCATCAGCATATTTTGCATGTCGCATGCACACGTTAGACACCTGTTATTAAAAACCAGGTCCATAATCTACTGTTCATTCATTTGATTATACTTCCATTTTCATGAGAGTCCAAACGGCAGTACTTGTTTAAGAAATAGAAAATTTATAAAGGATGACATTAGTTAAATGCTTGTCTGCATAATCCTCGTCTCTTATGGACCGTAGGCTTTGTGGACAGTAGATCAAAGAAGAAATCAAATTGATAGTGAAAGAAAACAAAACAACATGGTAGAGATAAACTGTGCGGCAATCCAGTTCTTTTCTTCTGGTACAGAAATGATCAACAACTGAGGAGCACATTCACCAATTGTGCCAAGCACCATGTCGACCTAGCATGTAGTATGTGCACAAAAAATATTTGGTGATTTCTGGGTGAGGAAGGGAACGTGTGGTTTAGTTATATGTTCTATTTACCTAATAGTTATTGATATTACATAAACTATCAAAGTATATTCTGACTCTGCAGGCACATCTCAAGTAATTCACTTGGAAAGAACTTTTGAAGAAATATTGAGAGACTGAACTAAGAAGACTGGGTTCTGTTATGAAGAATGTGATCTTGAACTAATTTTTCTAATTTTGTAAAGTGGGAGACTGCACTGAGTCAGCAAATGCATGCTGCATATGGTGACGCTCTCCCCTTCCTTAACTGTGGTAGACATGAAAAAGTCTACCCCAGCACTTTTCCCCGCTGCGTCTGGACTTTGCCATAAATTCTTTCTTAACACAGCTCTCCAGGCAACCACCACCAACTGATCAAATTTGGCACATGAGATGAATCTATTTTCTACCCCTGGACTATATTATCTGTGAGGCCCTTTCCAAAACCCAACTCAGGAACTCCTACAGGCCACTAAAATCCTAGGCTTTGCAGAAATCATCCTAACGATTTGGTTGTTTTCTAATTACACTGTATCATATATGCTCTAGAACAAGTTCACTGTTGTTAAGATTTGAGAAATGCTTGCTTACAGGACTTCCCTGTAATAGTATTTTTGATGCCTTTAACCCATGAAATATACCCAAGCAACATAATACTCGATATATCTCCCTCTTTTGGATTATCCACTGAGGCACTTTCTTTCAGGCAGTTATGCAAAGCGGATCAGGAAAGCAGCAGGAAGCAAAACCCAGAGAAGCACAACCCATCAGTGTGGCAGAAAGACAGCAGCACGGCCCCGCTTCTGCCAGACGGAGCGTTGGTGGTGTGAGAGAAAGCACAGAAACCTGTAGGCATGTAAGGGGGACGTACTCTGACTCCTGAAGGAATGTGGAGAGATGGAAAACCAATGTAGCTCTCAGCAAGGATAGGTTTTGAGAAACATCACTGAGAAATCCCTCAGTGTGAAAATCATCACCAACAGCTGAAAAGCACCCGTGGAAAATATATGCTTAAGCTGTGCTTGAGGTCCAGCCCTGTCCTAGGTTCTTAGAGAAGTATAATAAAAGACTATCAGGGTGCCTACATTGGGAGAAATTACATTCCAGCTAGAGGAAATAAAACTTACAGATAATGCTAAGAACTCTCACACTCATGAGCCAAGAATACTCTTGTTTCCAATTACATATAGACCCAACTAGACAAGACTCACCCACGCACATGAGCTGAAATGACTTGGGCTCCACAAAGAATAGCCCTTGAAGCAAATGTAACAAAATGTCCCCATTGGTGATTGTGTCACCTGAGCTCTCTTTCCTACTTGTTCTGGCATACCTTGTCAGTTACTAAAGGCAGTAGGAATGTGTCCTCTCTGCCTGGAAATCACACATTCCTCCTGCCATTGAAGCCATTTTCCCATTCTTCCTTAATGTCTGTTGGGTGGGCTGATGCTTTTAGGTCCAAGGGTGGATACGTGGTCTGACATGCATGATAGCAGCCCTAGAATTTGTTGGGACCAAGAGAAAAGAGAAATTCCATGAGTGACCTGACTCTCTGGTAGTCCCAGACAGAAACTAACTAACAATAAAGCCCCATAAAGGAGCAGAGAGCTGAGTAATTGAAGGTGACCAATTCCTATTGGCATAATATGAGGACCAAGATAGATAATGTGTACTAAGTTAAGTAGACTGTTTCTGATAAGAATGCAGTTTAAACTGGTTTAAGCTGGGCAGTGGCTGGGAATGAAAAAAATGTAGGTTTGTGAATAAAAGGTCCAGAATTCATTCACAAACTTATGTTTTCTTCATTCCCAGTGACTACCTAGCTTAAAACCAGTTTAAACTGGATTCTTATCAGAAAGTCTACTAAATTTAATACACATTACTTCATGATTGAGGTAGTCAGTTGGTCCCACTTAACTTTCGCAAAAAAAAAAAAAAAATTAAATCACCTCTCCTAAGTTATCACAAAGATCAACAAAAGCACTGAAAGAGACAGCTATTTATAAGATTCCTTACATTGTTAGAGGTTATTTTCCAAAGCTGTTCTCTTACCTTTGTGGAGACTGGTGAGCAAGTCCCACTTCTGTTCACCTTTCACAGAACCCTCCTAAAGCCTCTTCTATGAAATATTTGGAAATAAGATAACAACCACAATGGCCCCTGACAGTAATCTTCACTTGAATAAGAAATTTTTCAAGTTACCTGTAGAAAACATTTATGAAACAGACCATCTGATTATTAAGAAAAGTATTAGAATTCCAAGGTGTTCATGTGTAGGTCTGTTTATGGGTCTAGTAATGTTAGATTTTTGGCGGGTCCTTTCTCTTCCTGTCTACTTTTCTTAGGAGTCCAGCCAGTCTCCTGACTGCCTCAGAGGGAGCTACCCAAGCAATGCAAATTCTACCTTAGAATTCGGAGTATCCCTCGGGGGCAATACCCATCCACCACTCTGAAGATTATCTCAGGATACTGGTAGGGCGCTAGGTGTTTTGGGCTTACTCCAGAAGTAATTTATGCAATAGAAAGATCTAACCAGGAAAAAGAAGTAATAAAGAAGCAGCTAAGATTGAGAAAGGGTTATGATGCTTATCTGTAATATAAGAGCAAATCTGTACCAGCTCCCTTACGAGGCCCTGAGCTCATCCCTTAACCTGAAAAGCTCCCTCTGTTTCATTGAGAGTTAGCTGTGGGAGCATCTCCATCACAGCGCCTCTATCACTGATACCACTTTAAACTAAGCGTTTGTCCTTTTTCATCTACTTCCTGTTTAGAAATTGCTTCTATTTTGAGCAGCATGTTTACTTTTTCACCTTTTGGTAAGAGGAACTGCATTTTATTAGCTGGAATCCAAATACAGCTAAATGAGCAAAACTCAATAAAGGAGCTGAAAAAAATTCCATCCAATAAATTTGCTGTGAAATGCCAAGTTTCTGGCTGTGCCTGCAGTCATTTTAGTTATAAGACACGTAGTAGGAAACAGTTTTGGGGTTCTCAACCATTAGTTTATAAATTGAATAAGATAGATGTGTTCATTCATATGAAGTAATGTAATTTTTCTTGGGAAAGTTTAATATTATACAAATCCATTAGCATATTTACAAATTAATCTTCCCTTAGGAAAAAAAAGATTGAAGATTTAAGAAGGAAAGGCTTTATTACTTTTAAAACTGCGTTTTTAAAGAAAATAAATAAAGAAAGAAAGTTATATCTAACTATGACTGCCTTTTTATGACTAACAGTTTTGTAACACCAAAATTTATGAAAGAAGAGAAAAATAGAGCAGAATGTAGTTTTCAAGTAGCTCATAGAAATTACAACTCCTATATCACCAAATACACAGTCCTATAAAAATGAAACCTGTTTGTGTGAATGCAAGCTAAATGGCATTAAATTAATTAGACACCCAAAGCTATTAATGTGAATTTCCTCTGGGTAATTTGGTTTTGCTCTAACTTCTCCAACTACTTATTGTCATTTTTTACAATATGGGATTTTAACCCTTCACAACACCGTAACAGAAGCCTGTGCTAATTTACAATCTTCCCCAAATTCCCAGTGACTTTTTAATGGTAAACAAATAATTGATGATATAATTAATTCCTGAAAATCCAATGTCATAAAATTGACCTTCCTCTGCTCACTGAGGAAAAACTTGGAATTCTGGGTAAAAGAAGTCTCAGTTTATGGAGAGATATCCCATATAGAAGAGCAATGATTTGACTTTCCTCAGTAAGTTCTCCTGTGTCCTCATTCCTACCACATTTGCTTTGTGGTTCTATCTTTTTTTTTTTTTTTTTTTTTTTTTAATGGAAGGCTAAGTGGACTTTCTACACAAACCAGAATGCAGCCTGATATTAATAGCAATTCTGTAAATAAGATGCAAATGTTAATGATTTATAAATAACCATATTTTGCAACATTTTCAACTACTAAAATATCAAGTATTAGCTATATTAAGACATTCTTTCATAGGAAAACTCTGTTGCAGTGAGTTATGGCTTGTGTCTAGATGTACCCCCAAAGGCTCATGCACTTATAGGTGGGGCCTCTTCAGAGGTGGCTGGATTTAGAGTGTGTAATGCTGGGATTGATTCACTGTGCAGTGCTGGGGTCAAGGGCACTAGGATTAAGTGTGTGAATGGTACCTGCCCTAGGTACCCTGGATAAGATGAAAGGGCTGGAAAGAACTGTAGTCATCCCTGGCTTGCTTTGCTCCTGCCTGCCATGAATGTTTCTCCTCTGCAGTGCCTGTCTGCTGTGCCGCCCTGGCTTGGATCCAGCCAACTACAAACTGAAACTTCTACAAACTGTAAGTGAAATAAACCTTTCCTCTTTTAATTTTGAGTGTCAGGAATTTTGCCTCAGGAATGAAAAAAGTAACACAGAATGATTTTGAAATATCATACACAATCCTTCTGGTTAAAAGTCCTGAAGTAGGGGCTGGGGATATAGCTCAGTGGAATAAGCACTTGCCTAGCAAGCGCAGGGTCCTGAGTTCGATCCCCAGTACTGCAAAAAAAAAAATAAATAAAATAAAAAAATAAAAGTCCTGAAGTAAAAGTAATAGATACTTTTTCTTTTTGTATTTATTTTAAAGATAAAAGAATCTAAACATGAATAACACAAAAACAACAAGGAAATACACAAATTATGGGGAGGATAGTAGAAGAATGACAATGAATACTGTTTTACATAATATCTTCATATTTGTTACTCAGTTATCTCAAAAACAATGAAGAAAATACACAACTGTATAGGAGATAGTAGGGGATTAACAATGGCTGTTGTATTACATAATGTTATCTTCGCATTTCTCAGTTATAAATCAGTATAATGCATAAATGATAATGTAAACACAGAATTATAGAACAGATATTGGGAAATTAAAAATGGATGCTGTATTACAAAATGACGTCTTCACTATTGTTACTCAGTTATACAAATGATGGCACGTTCAATTAATCATACAGTTTTCTCCACCCTCATCTCCACTTTTCTACTACCCAATCAATCATCTTCCCTCTGATAGTAACTGTACTTTTTGGTTTATTTATTCCCTCAGTCTCTCACACTGGGAAGGCACATGGCTGCTTCAAACTGTGCTGTAACAAACATGGGTGCACTTGAATTACTATGGCACTAGGTGGAAAAGCACCCATCCTAAAGATGGTACATAGGCAGGGAACCAAATACATTATGGTCATACTCAATTGATAAGCCCTCGAGGCCCTCGGAGTTCTAGTCCAGTCCATGGGTTCACACCACGAACCACTGGGCCCCACCTCAACAAGGCACTCCCAGGGACCTGGACCAGTTCTCAGAGTCGCCCCTGCAGACCACCGGTTCTGCCCAAACAAGGTGCTCCCAGGGGCCCAGTTGAGCTCTCGGGGTCGCCCCTGAGGACTGCCAGGCTCCGCCCCAACGAGGTGCTCCTGGGGACCTGCACCAGTCTGCAGGGTTGCCCCTGCAGACCGCTGGGTTCTGCCTCAACAAGGCCCTCCCAGAGGCCCATTAGAGTTCTCAGGGTCACCCCTGAGCACTGCCAGGTTCTGCCCCAGCAAGCTGCTCCTGGGTACCCAATCCAGTCCGTGGGGTTGCCCCCACAGACTGCAAGGTTCCACCCCAATGAGGCGCTCCCAGAGGCCTGGTCAAGTCCTCAGGGTCACCACCGGCCTCTGCCCCACCCCTATGAGACACTCTTGAGGGCCCAGTCAAGACTACAGGGTCTCCCCCCCCAGACCTCCAGGCTCTGACCCAATGAGGTGCTCCCAGGGGCCCAGTCTAATTGATCTCCAGTGCTGCTGCTCCACGTCCCTTTCAGCTGGGCATTGGGCACACTTACAATGCTGGGCACAAGTGGTGTGAGGTCTCCCCTACTCGTGCACACTGCGGTAGTCCAGCGTGTGTGCTTAGTTATTAGTTCTAGGAAAAAATTGGAGGATATTTTCGGGTCTTCTGTGGAGAGTATGTTGTTGTCTCTTTGATTCCAGGACTGCTGTTTTCATGTAATTTGTTGCAATGGGTTCATACAAGGTTCATATATGTATGCAGTATAAAGTCCCTCTTGGTGTTCATATTACTAGTTTAGGGTGAGTCCTGAAGCCCATGGACTCATCCCATTTCTGTCGGGAACACATGTTGAGTGCGTGGGTCACCAAGACACGAGGTGCTCACAGAGGGACTTCAGGGTGGGAGCTGAAGCCCAGTAATTCAGTTCATGCTTCCTGCTTGGTGCTGGAGTGAGAAGGGCGTGGGGCCGTGTGATCCACCTCCATCTGCAGCTCTCTCTTACTGTTGTGCTCTAGTTTCTTTTTGTTCTTTGGCTGGATCCTTGGGAATTGCTGTGGCCCTGGAGTCGCTACCACTGCTCTCTGCTGGTAGCTGCTCACACAGTGGACAGGCAGGAGGCCACAGCCTTGGGGCAGGTGTAGAGCTGGGTGTGGTGGGCTATGTACTGTTTGCTTTGACTCCACCTTGCCTCAGGGAGCTGATTAGAAAGGTCACTGCAGAGTGGGCACGCTGCTTTAATGGGTGTTGTAACTTTTCATCCTCACACTGGGTTCGACAACACCTCCCATCTGCTGCTGCCTGTTTTCCAGGCTGCACCTTCCCCACTCTGGCTTCGGCCCAGCTCTCGGAAGTCCGCTTTCCCCTGACTGAGTCAGGAGGCTCCTGCGAGCTCAGGCCTCCAAAGCTGAAGCTGCGAGTGCTAGAATGAGGGTTCAGGCCGAGGGTGTGTATGGACCAGTGGCTCCCTCTTCCACCTTCTCTTCCTCTAACTGCGCCATGATGGTCCTCCAGGTTTTTCCTCCAGGAGAGGTCTTGTTTGCTCTTCTGAGGGCTTCAACTCTCATTTCAGGTCCTTCCTGGGTCCAGGGAGCCGGCTTCTCTCCCTCTGTCTCTCTCATGTTGCTATATTCCAGTGTCTGTGTGGCGGTCCTCTGGGAGGATCTTTCTCTGCTGTTTACCCACTCACCATCGTCCCGGAAGTCTTCACTCTTCACATATTGATCACCTTTTCTTATAGGCTAGTACGAAATACTTTAAATCTCTTATCTTATTTAATATCTATAGCAACTATATTTAGGATGAGCTGCAGTCATTTATATTTTATCTATTAGAAAATGAAAAAAAGTTAAATATAAAAATATCCAACTAGTAAATGATTGGAAACCAGTATGAAATTCCAATCCTGTGATTCTTGGATCTTTACTGTTTATTTAACTTTTATTTTTTATTTTATGAAACAGTAAAACAAAATTTCATAACAAAGTAATAAGAGAGCAACAATAGTGTCTTTATCCTCAGATTAATTATTCAGGGCCCAGGGACAGAGTTCAGCAATGCAGCATCTGTCTGGCAAGGATAGGTCCTGAGTCTGATACCTGGTACAAAAAACATTGGCTTCTCAGACCACAATATGTACACAAAAATGACTCTTTTGCAAATAAGAAGCAAACATATTATTACAATACTTTATGGTCAGTGATATAAGAGATACCAGTAGTATAAATAAAATACATTAGGATATAAATTAAAATATGCTTGTGACAACAGAATAGGTAATTTGGGAAACCATCTGAACCTCCCCTCACTTCCCATGCATCTACCATTTTACTCCCCATTTGCATGCATAAACTTTGAGTTTCTCACATAAGAGAAACCATGCAATATTAAGCTTTCACTTAACATTATGCCCAAATTGCATGGATCTACCTACCAATTCTGCAAGTTTTCTTTATGGCAGGCTAGTACTCCATGGTGTATAAATACCGCATGTTCCTTACACACTCTTTCACTCTGTACCTTGAAGTTCAAATGCTTTTATTTTCAAATTTTTAAACATATTTAATAAACTACAAATAACCACTAAAACAATTTCAGAGGTATGAATCTTACTACCATAAATTAATGATGACAGTTTCAGAAAAAATAGTTATTTATGTTCAAGCAAACTCTTCTGATTCTGTTTTGCTTTTCTCTTTTTTCCTGATTTTTGTGTATCTCCTCTGGAACAATAGCCTATAATTGTGCCTTCATGGCAGCCATAAAGCATCTCATTTTCAGAGTGGAGTACCTCAGTTTGATAGGCATCCCTCAAAGAACAATTACCAACTTCTACTGTCACTCTTCTGCCCCAATGCCCACTGGACATCTTGGCACCTCTTTAAAAGGCACTTGAACTGGGCACAGCCCTCTGTGAGGATTTGGACAAAAGACTGAGCTTCTCGATTCTTAGCTCCAACCTTTTCTACCTCAAAGCTGTAACACTGTGTGTAAAGCTACCGGTTCATTTTTATGGTTAACCAGATAGGACAAAATCATTTGCCAGGCAGGATAGAAATAATACTTCTGAAAAAACTCCACTGTTTTGGGTGATTTACTGGCTTAATGATTCACTAGTAGCTTAGAATGGAGATGAAATCTCTGGAGCAAAAGCCAAGCCTAGAAAAGAGAGCCTTCCCTTACATTCCTTCTGTAATGGTTCTCAAATCAGCTAGAAGTTTAATAAAAAGGGGTGTTGTTTTCTATCTAGAGTGGTCCAGGCCAGTTATCACACTGATAGAACAGAAGCTTTTCCTCATTCTATATATCTGACAAAGAACTTAATTTACCAAATCTTATTGTAACTACATAAAACTTAAGCTAGAAAAACATGCAGAGAACCTCTTTATCTACACTGAAATATGAAATTCCTGTGACAGTGATGATGGGGTCAAAATCTCACGGAAGACAGATGCAAGTATGTAGTACCGTGCATGTGTGCACAGTGCTTCTGCCTCAGTGTATCACTTCTTATTAATAGAGAGATCAGCAAGGACATCTGTCACTTCTCTTTATTCAAGAGAGAAACCAAGAGCAAGAAATCCCAAATCGTTTTGTTGTGGATGGTTTTTCACATTTCAGTGAGTAAATAGCAGTGGAACCTAGAAAAAATGAGATCGGCCTTCCAGATTAACGCACTCTTCATCTTTTCGCTTCCACGGTATACTGTCGCCTGTCATACTCAACCTGCACTTTCCACAAACATACCCACAGATATACCTATTTACCTTGGCATAATCTCAAAGATATGAGCTTGTGAAGCTTGGCTCTTTGTGCATTAACTTCAATTCCTCCTTTCCACATATACACTGCAGAACATCAGGTAGATCCATTTACTTCCACCCCTCACCCCACCGCATCTCCTAACATGACATATTAATTATAGCTCATTTGAAATTTTCTCTTACAAATGTAGGCTCAGACTTCAACACCTAAATGAATTATATATACACCATGCAAGCCTGTTTGTTTCACGTTTCTTAAAGGAGAAAATGAATGCAGAGTATTAATCATCAAACTGATGTTCCTGATTGAAAAATAAATTATTTAAATGAGTAACACTCTGTGCTGTTTTTTCATATGCTACTTTCTAGAAATTTTTTAATATCTCAGGTTGAAAGATTTGGGAAAATGTTACATATACTACCAAGATGACATAAGGACAAAATTTTTAAGACATTAACTTCCTAGTGTATTGGGTGGAATAAGAAAGAAAAATAGCCATGATATGTGTTTATGCCGTCTATGCACCTTGAGACCAGATTCTCCATGTTTCCTATTTCATTTAAAACCATGTTACAGATGCACAATACATACAGTTAAAAATCACTGGACTGAAACTACAGATAAGATCAAATACAAGGAGAATGATAAAACTCCAAAAAGAAAGAGGCAGAAATGTATGTATGTATGTAAGTATATACATATGTGCGGGAGGGCTAACATGATTCTACTATTGTATTATGTCACTTAATGGTAAGGAATAGTTGATGACTGGCTGTTTGATCAATCTTGTATGTCTGTATGTGTTCTTCTGAGCACACACTTTGAAGATATCAATATGCAATGCAACAACTATTGTTGGTTTTCTGTTGCTTTGCCTATAATTCAATTCTGATTATACTGTTATTGTGCTACTTTGTGTCTCTTTGTTAACGCTTTCCATTAATGCTTTTTTCTGTTGTTGATGTAGTTCTTTTTCTTTCACACTTAAAAAAAAAAGAAAAAAGAAAAATTATATAAATAAAAAGTAAGGGGCTGGAGGTACAGCTCAGTGGGCTAAGTGCTTGCCGCTGAGCACTAGGGCCCTGAGTTCGATCCCCGGTCCCGGAAAAAAAAAAAAAAAATAAATAAATAAATAAAAAGTAAGTAAGTATGTATGTATATGCAGCATATCTAACATAGTTGTACTACTGACTTAGGTCACTTTATTGTAAGGAATAGTTGATGATTAATTGTTTGATCAATTTTGCATGTCTATATCTATGTTCCTGAATATACACTTTGAAGTTATCAATATGTAATGCAACAACCATTGTTGATTCCCTGTCACCTTGTCCGTAACTCAGTTTTGATTGTACTATTCTTATGCTACTTTGTGTCTGTTTGTTAATATGTTTTTTTCTTTTACTTTTAAAATAATTAAAAAAAAGAGAGTGATAAAACTCCAGAGAAGAAAACCACCTTGACTAGGAGGTAAATAGTCTGAGGAGTCATTGAAATCATTACCAAGATGTGCATGAATCACTGAAAAAATAGACTTCCCCGTGATAACAATTTATTACACTCAGCAACTACAGGGAAGAAATTCAGGGGTGAGAGTTGTATTTCTTAGGGGAGGCTACTTTCTCCTTAAATACAGGCGGGTTGCAAATGTATAATAGGGAAAATTCAAGAATTTTGTTATTTAAATAATATGCTGAAAAAATAAATAAATAAATAACAGGCTGAAAAGGTAACCATGATGCCAGGGCCTCTGCCATGTTTTTCTAGACCCAGGCTGACAGAGGCTGTGCAGTATCCAACATAAGGCTTTCCAGGTCCCCTTGGAGATTCTCTCCTATGTACCCCACTTATGAGGAACAAGAGAATGAAGAAAGATATGTCATGATTTTTAACGTGCTACCTACCCATCTCTCCTACTCCAATTCTACTGGCTAGAACTTGTCAAATAGTTGCATTACGCTAAATATAAGATAAATTGAGAAAGATGTCTGTGTGACCACAAAGCAGAGAAGACTATGACTTGTTTGCTCCTCTGGTCACTAGGTCTCGTTCACCCTTCTCCTCACCCATGGAATGCATTCAGTAATATCCTGAAAAGAGACAGTCCACTTACAGCCTCTAGCTCAAATGTGTGATTTGCTGTTATTTTTACTCTGTTCTACTGGAGGTGGCTTGTGAACATAGAAAGCCAGCTCAGAGTACACCTCTTTGTCAATGGTAGTATAGAAACAAGGTCATTTTAACAGACTCTAATTATCTAAAAGGTAAAAGTGTAGACAAACAGTAATCCCAGACCCATTCCAATGGTGAAACCCTGTAGGGCCAGTCAGTGAAGCCTCAAGTCATGAGAATTTGGCAAGATCCAAATCCCCAGTTGAACTCTCCAGGAGAAGCTCCTGTGTGTTTTGTACTGCATGGACCTAACTTCACTCTCTGGAACATTTTTGATTGTTCTTTTTCCTAGATGGCAATATCTGAAGTGAGCACTGAAAAATGTGCACATTTTCAGAGGTCGAACTGTCACTGTCCATTGTCTGTTAAAGTAAGTTTGGGATCAAAAAGTTACTTTATGACCAAGGTTGTAAAACTACAGTTATTGTTTTATTGACAATGAACTTCCTTCAAAATCTTAACTTTTAGTCTGTATATTTCCACTCGGTTCCATGAGTTAGTAACCTTCCTCTAAATTCCTTTCACAGATTTAAGACTTATGCCTCTTGCATTCAAGTTATATTTGTGTTTATAACTTTCTCTCCAATTGAAAGTAGCTACTTTTGTTCATAAAAACATGTGCAAGAAGATAACTTTTTTTAAATCTCAAATTTATTGAGATATAACTGTAGCATACTGATCTCTTACCAATATGGAGTCCTCCAAGGCAAGAAGAAGAAATTTTTCCATTATTTAAGTTTCATTTATTCTTTGCAAACAATGTTTTATAGTTTTAGGAGAATAAGTTCCTACCTCTTTTTTAAAGTATATTCCTAAACATTTTATTCTTTTGATAATATTATGAATGAAGTTGTTTTTATTTTCATCCTGTTTCAATACACGTCATCCTATTTATGATAAACATGTAGAAATAATAGAAACAGATTTTTGAGTATTGATTTTGTGTCCAAGTTTATTGATTATATTTACTAGTTTTCATAGCTTTCTAGTGAATTGCCAAACATGTTCTATATATAGACCAAATCTGTGAATTGATACAGTTGTTTTACCTTCCAATTTTTATACTTTTAAAATTTTTTACCCATTTCCTAGTTAGAATGTATTAAATAGAAATAGTAAGAGTAGATCTCCATGTCTTGTTCTTAGAGGAAAAGCACCCCTTCATTCAACATTAAATAAGACATTAGTTGTGCATTTTTCATAGATGATGTTATTCTAGTCTTTAAACATTTTATTCTACTCCATGTATATTGAATATTTTTGCCATGAGCAAATGTTGAACTTGTCAAAAGGTTTTCTGAGTCTACTGAGATGATCATGTGGAATTCTTGGCTTTTTACTCCATTAATAAGGTATATTATATTCTTAAGATAATGTTCATTTGGTTATGGTACATTTCTTTTATACATTGCTTTATTCTGTTTACTAGTATTTTATTGATGATTGTGTACCATATTCATAAAATGTTGCTCTACAGTTTGTTTCTTCTGATGTCTTTGTCTAGTTTTGGCTTTATACTAACTTTACTTCATAGACTGCACTGAGAAGTGTTCCCGTTTTCTTATTTTTTAGAAAGACTTTGGGGAGTTTTCATTTTAATTATTATGTAAATATTTGACAGAAATCACCAGCAACGTAATGTAGATGTGGTTCTTGCTTTGTGGATATTTTTCATTGCTAATTAAATATCCTGCTTTTTATAGCTCTTATCAGCTTCTCTGTTTCTTCTTGAGTAAATCTGGTAGTTTGTTTTCTTGAAAGTTGTCCATTTCTCCCAAATTGTGCAATTCTTTGCCATACGATGGTTCATAGTACCCATTAATAATTATTTTTATTCATTTAAAGTCAATAGTAATGTCCTCTTCTTCGTTTTTGATTCTAGAATTTGATTATTGTAATTTTTTCCTTTGACTTGGTCACTTTGTCCATGACTTCTCAAGTGAATCAGAGTTTGAATTTTATGATACTTTCTATTTCATTCATTTACACTTCATCTTTATTTTATTCTTGTTTCTAAATTCTGTAGGGGTAATTGCTCTTATTTTTCTAATGTCTCAATGCTCAAGGTGAGATCATTAATTTGAGATCCCACTTTTTAAAAAAAATACACATTTATACTACAAATTCCCCCTCAAATACAGTCCTGCTTTACTACATTCCACAGGATCTGGTATTTTGTGTTCACAGGCATTCATTTTAAATTATTTTTTGAGTTTTCATTTCTTTCTTTGATACATTGGTTATTTAGGAGTATGTTGTCTAATTTACACATGTGTATATTTCCCAATTTCTTTCTATTATTGATTTCTATTTGCATTTCATTATGATTGGAGAACAAACACTTTTTTATCCTTTTAGACTTATTGAGCTTAATGTGCAATACATTATGGAGAACATTGCACACGCACTTAGGAAAATGCGTGCTCTGCTGTTGTGGGTGGTGCAGTGTACAGCTGTCTGTCACTCGTAGTTGCTCTATATCGCGTAATTATCTTTTTGCTGAACTTCTGCTGCTTGTTCTATTGTCTGTTCTCTAGTCGGAAAGTCTCTGTTTCTCCTTTCATTTCTTAAAATAAATTTTATTTCTTTTAGTAGTCAATTGTTAAATGCATTGCTATATCATTGGATAATTTCATATTTTCCTTGCTTTGACCCATTGATCATTATAAAATATAACTATATCCAGTAATGTATTTGTTGTGGATTTATATTTTCTAATCTTAGGAAAACTCCAGTTTTCTCATGTTTCTGCACAATAAACTTTTTTTCATCCTTTGCTTCCAATCTGTTTGCATCTCTAAATGTGAAGTATGTGCTCTGTACACAGTAAATAGTTGTCATTTTTTTGGCTAGACTCATGTTCTATATTTTATTATATTGTTTTTCTAATAATGTTGAATGTACTATAGTATAATTGAATTTATGTCTGCCATTTTAGCTTTTTATTTGCATGTCATTTTTGTTTCTCTATTTCTCCTCTATTGCTTTCTTTTATACTAAGTAAATGCTTTTATGTAGCAACTTAATTTCTTTAATTTTCTACTATATATTGCAGTCATTTCTTTAATGGTTGTTTAAGGGCTTCCTATAAACCTCTTAACTTATAAGAAGCGGATTTAGATTTGTGCTAACAACTTCAGCAATAGAAAGGTTACTCTTATAAAGCTGTATTTCCTTTCTTCACTCCTTTTGTGATGTTATTACATACATTACATTCTGCAAAAGCTAGAAACTCAACAATGCTTTGTACTTTACATAATTGCATGTCCTTTAAATTAATTAAAAATAAAAGAGCAAAAAGATTTATTGTTTTTGTTTATGTTAGCCTTCTTGTTTTTGTTTTGATTCATCAATAAATCTATCAGTCTCATTTCAGCAAAATTGACATTCATGTTGAGTGTACCCTTAGCTTTGAACTCTTTCACACTCCTTTATAAAAAATGTCAATTGTTTGGGAAGAAATTTGGTGGTATCTCTCTGGCCTACTTCTTTTTTCCTCTCCAAACTTCACCTCTGTAAGAATCTCTGACCAATGGCTGGAGAAGACAAAGAAAATGTCAGGTTTATTTGTGAGGGGATCTCTGTTATGATTTATGTCTTCATGTCAACAGCATCATGGGCTCGTAGGTGGGGCTTTGGGAAAGTGCTTGGATGATGCGATGGGGTGTATTATTGCTGACCTGTTGGTAGGAGGAGGTGGGACCTGACAGGAAGAAGTGGGTCAGTTCGGTCACAACCTGGAAAGGTGTCTCTCCACTCAAGGCGCTGCTCTTGACTCTTCTTCCTGAATGCCATAAAGTAAGAAGCCATCTTTTGCCCAGGCCATTGTACCATGGCATTCCACGTTGGAGCCAGTCAACCATAGACTGAAACCTGTACAGATTGTGAGCCAAAGTAAATCTACCCTCCTATAATCTATTGATGCTGGTTATTGTGTCCCAGGGAGAAGAAAGTGACTAAAACACATCCCTTAAGATGCTCGGTACTCAGTAAATTGAGGTGAGGAAATTAGCCATAGGTCTCTTCAGTTTCTGTATCTCTCAGCATAAAACGCTCCGACCTCGGAACCAGGACAAACACAGGCAGATCACTTGTGGTCTTGACAGTGCCATCTCCAAGGTGGAGTTTCATCCCAGTAGTGAGATTCTCGTAGTCACACTTGCCCAGACTTTAGACTGGACAACGGATAACAGAGACGGGATGAGAAATACTGCTCTCTTCTTCCACCGGGAAAGAGATCAGCTAAGGGCTAGGAGAGGAAAGGAGCCTGTGCCTCTGCTTAGACTAGTCTGAAGAGGACCTTCTGTCTTCCTGGGCAGAAAAGGTCAGACTTGGCTCACCTACCTCAGATCCCACACTTTTTCACAATTTCAGTATCTATGAGGCCATTTCAGAGAGCTTACTTTTTTTTTTTTGAACGACTTTAAATGGGAGGGAGGTCTGCAGAATTCTTCATACTGTCACTCAGAAAGTAGAACATCCCATCCTATCCCTTAATTTTATCTGTGCTGTTAGACTGAGTCAGTTTTTTTTTTTTTAAATAAAACGTGCTTGTGAGATTTTGGACAGTCAAAGTATTTTTCAGCCATTTGCTTACTCTTCGGAGGGCAGAAGCAGTAATCTTTACAGTCCTAGGAAGCAATTTATACTTACAAAACAGCATAATCTTTCCTGAGATCATCGTATTCTTATAATATCTTGCTAAATGCAGCAAAGAGAAACACAAATATTCTGGCTCTTACTAACAGCTTTTCCTAGATGGCATGCCCAGTACATCTGCTTCTGGGCTGTTGTATATAATAGTTTTACCAACCAAATGTTTAGCATTGCAAAATATAAATCTGTAATGTATTTCCACTCTCTAATATTTGTTTCTTTGTTTTCTGCTTCTCAAACAATATAAGGCTACTGTTACATTTGACTTGGCAAAATATGCTTCATGCTACTAATTCTCATATCAATCAGGTAAGGCAAACACCTTAAAGAAACCAAATTAATTTATTTCTTACTCATAACATTGTTGAACCAGTGAGCAACCCAAACTAATATAAAAATAAAGAGACTGCTTCCTGAATAAGATGCAGCATATTTTTCAAGCAACTAATGACCTAACATACATTTTTTCTTTTTCAAAATTTGGAAAGTCTATGAAATTCTGCACTGTAAATAAAGACTTTCATTGGCATGTGTAGGTACAATGTATTAGTAAGTATAAAGGTTTTACTGGAGGAAATTTCTGTTATAGATCATACTAATGTTAAGAAGGAGATTGCATTTCACACACATATAGAAGATTAAATTTTGAAAAAGAGATACTGATTCCTCCAGTCTCATTTTCATATATGGATGGGATCTCCATTCCACTCCCTAGAAGGTAAAATTAATAGAAGAGGGAATATTTTTAGTTTCTTTCTATTCCTCACTTATCATACAATGTTATAACCTGAATTAAGTCTACCTAAGATTCATGTTAAAGGCCCAAATTCCATACCTCAGATTATTGACTGAAGCAAGAGATAACACCTACAAAGAGGTAATTAAGGTAACACAAGACCATACAGGTGGACTCCAGCCCAATGTGATCACTGTCCATATATCAAGAAGAGAGGAGAATACACACAACTGTCTGGCATGACCGTGCACACGAGAACAAGTCCACCATCCACAAGCCAAGCAGAGAGACAGCAAAGGAAAGCAAACCTTCTAATCCTTTAATTTCCTAGACTTCTTATATCTAGAACTACTAGGAAATAAAATTTCCATTTTTTAAGCTACCCAGGCTGAGATACTCTGTTGTGGCAGCCCATGTAAACAGATACATAGGGGAAGAGGAATAACTTGTCACTGTTAAGTTTAGGAAAAGTCGCAGTACACACTCAGAAACTGACTTCCACCAACAGTAGCCAGTGAGCATGGCATTTATCCATCATCCGGAAAATAGCTCATCATTATGTACTACAGACGAGGTGCTGTGCTAGACACCATTAATCAGCAATAAACAATTCCGATATGATTTGTGTTTGGAAGAAATCCAAAGACTGATGGAGAAGACATAAAACTTTACGTATACAAGAGACCCGAAAATATGAAGCATAGCTGGATATCCTTCTATCTTCCGAGAGGAATTTGAGGAGCTGCCACCTACACAGACATTGGAGGGAAATGAAGAATGTTGTTCAATTCAGCCCGCAGACAGAATTTCCTCAATGCTGACCACATTCATTAAATCCTCTAATGTTGAGCGACAACCTACACCTGGGTGGAGTTTATTTTGAACAGGTGGAATAGGGCTTGGATACAAGCAAGCCATACAGACAATTATTGATTAAGGTTTTCACCAAGTTTCTAATGAAGAGTATCTTATAACTTTCACCAACACCATTGTAGTCAACTGATGTATACTACAAACAGATACAGCCAACTCTAAACAATGTAGATAGGCTTTGGAACTTGGTGCAATGTCAAGGAAAACATAAGTTTAGTCAGCACTAGTGGGGTGCCGGCCCCTGCTAGGTGCTGAGGAGCAAAGACCGAGAAATGTAGCAGAAGATAAAGATGTCTTTACTGTCTGTGGCCTGGAGTGGGTTATTTGATGCTTATAAGCCCCTTTTCATATGTGATATATCAAAATCATAATATCTATTTTAGATGTTTCTTGTAAGCATTAAATATTTTCAAAAGAAAGAAAAAGCATTTAGAAGTAGGTAAAACAGTATCTGGCAAATAGCTATGAGCTAAATTTATTTCATTCTCACTTCTTTTTTATTTTAAAGAGAAAAGAACAAAAACAAAGAGAAAACAGCACAAAAGCAATAAAAATGATACAGAACTTCAAAAAAGATGATAGGAAATTAACAACGGCTGTGGTTGTATTACATGTTGTTATCTTCTAAGTAGTTCCTCAGATTATCAGATATAGGCATGCAAGATTGATCAAACAATTAAACATTAACTTTTCCTTTCAATGAACCAATAGAAATTAGTAGCTATCTTGTGTGTGTGTGTGTGTGTGTGTAAATATATATATTTTTCCTTCCTTCTCACTTCTGTCCATATTCACTCTCTGAAAAACCACTAAGTTAAAAAAAGGGTATTGTTCAAATGAGTTACCAAATATGATAATCTTCATAGCCAAACTCTAAGGCCTAAGGAATGATCACCAAATAAGTTTGGATCTTGTCTGAGTAGGTCAGTTCTTTCATTATCATGGATAAAAAATTTTAGAGTCTTAAGGGTAATCTAGAATGTATGAATACATTTGTAATTTGTTTACCTTTCTACTACTCTCTTACATTTATAGTATTGATCTCAGGATGAAAAGTAAAATCATTTGTTGAAAGAACAGAAAGGAAGAGTTGTAAAGAATAATCTGTAGGTACTAAAGTAAAAAAAAAATCCATCCTTTTAAACATTAAGGATCATATTTTACTTAAAGAAAATATGAACATACACTTTCAGTAATATATAATTAGCTCTTGCCTTTTAAAAACAAGACAAAAGCAATTGAAGATAGAGGGTAAATCAATCTGCATAACCTTCAAGATAGGTTCTGAAATTAACAGAAAATATATAGTTTAGATAACATCACTAGTCATGTGTTCATCTATGTTGTACTGAGCCAGATGCTGCATGTAGCAGAGCGATTGCCAGTTTGGTTACACATGCCGGTAAGAACTATGCCTCCCTTTCACAACTTTAGAGGGACTTTGAATCTTCATAGATTCCAATGGACTTACTCAGACCCTCAAAACTTTCAATTAAGTACAAACTGCCCTCCAAATTGCTTTGAAATTCTAGCTGAGCCAATCATCTGGAGTAAGGTGCCACTCTCCTTTCTCACTTTTGTCATCCTTTCCTTTAGCTAGTCTATCTCCAGTGAATCAGAAAAATTTTGATTTCAAATAGAATGTTAACTTCCTTAATTGGGTGTCCTGCTTTTATTCCAATGCCAAATTCTCCCCAAATAACCCTTCTAAATTTACTTCCTTTATGTTTTTAACTTGAAACATAGAGTTGAACTTTCATTAGATTTCCTGCCTGTCATATCAATCAGTTATTTATTTTATTCAGCAAAGTTTTAGTCTTCTGTACACAAAGCACAATATTAAGCTCTTTAGAGATCACCAAGAAATAAGACATCAAAGTGACTGTCAAAGTCAAATGAAAAACTCAAAATACTATGTAATGCCTTCGCTTTTTCTATACATTTTTCATATGTACACATAGTTGTACTTTTTCTCATTACGTAGTAGCGGTCTACAATCAAATAAATACAGCTAACAACTTATCTTTTCTGCATTTGGCTGAATGTAAAATACTCTTCACTGCGATGTGTAATGAGGCTACCCACTGTTTAGAGACTCCTACAAAATCTACACGCAGTGAAATTCATTTAAGATAGAACAATCACACAATTTGAACACAGTCTAAACAATATAATAAGCAGAAAACAATCTTCTGGGTAATAAAAAGTTTTCTTAAACAGATTGATAACCTCTGTACCAAAAGGATGTTAGCAGGCACAATTTTCACAGTTCGTTCGCTCCTGTAAGACTTACACACCAAGTGAGTTAGGACAATTATGGAAGTTCGTTTTAAAGGCCCAGAATCCCTGTAGTGCTCTCATAGGAAATCATCCAATAATACAGTGACATTTCTCTCTACATCATAGTTTATATGGTTTGTCAGAAAACATATACACTGCACTGAAATGAAGAAATAAACAGAGTTCATGTGTGGAGAACAAGGCTTACAGGGAAAGAGAAAAGCACGTGATTCGTTTCCAGAGCTTTAACTTCTTTCCCTTCCCCGTAGCTATCGTTACAAATCCTCTACTTTATGCTTATGGCCAATGGAATGTCTCAATCAGAAGTAACTTCTTTCTCCAATACAATTCCTATAACTCCTGTCATGACCTTTCATATTTCGTCTCTGATTCCAAAGCTGACTTAGTGGTCGTTCAAATCATGAAAGTGTTAAGAGGGATCAGTCATAAATCAGCATTTTAAAAGTCTGCTGCCAGCATGAATTCTATTTAAAAGGGGAGGGGAAGATTTAAGACCACACTCAACAGGCCTTCACAGTTGTTAAATTAAGCTTTCTAGTGATCTGGTAACTGAAATATGACAGTCTTTCTTTTAAAAAAAAAGCCATGCAAATACAAAGCATATGCACCCTACATACACACCAATGAAAATTAAAAATAATAAACATAAGGTGAGATACTTTCAGAATGAAATATCCTAAAATACAAACCATTTAATTTTTTTGTTTTTTTTCAAACCATTTAATTTTAAGGGACCTTTAAGTACAGGATTTTATTTGAAAGCACTTAATCTTGTTTCTACGTGCAAATTTGTATAACAATGCCTTTGCTTCTCTGTTTACTGAGATAGGAAATAATAACTGAGGTGGAGGTGTATATCAAATTCACATGTGATTTGCACTATTAGGTGAAACTCATTGATTCACTTCTTTCATAAATGCAAAATGCTCAAGAATATGTGTTCTCTGATGAGTTTGTGTAGTACAAATAAATTAGTTTAAGAGAAAATATGGTGGAATTGCCATGGAAGTAAGTTTAAAAATAACTTTCAGAAATAAATTTGGCCAAATCGATAGCTTTGCAAGTGAGCATTTCCAAAATAACTGCTTACTTAAATGAAGGCTACTTTTTTGGAAGACACATTTTATAACTTGCCTTAGTAGAAATAAAGAGCCAGATTATGGTGTCTGTCACATCTCTAGACACACACAGTTGAATATGGCAAAACTTTCTAAAACAGAGCTGGTCAGATATCTAACAGACAAGATAGCCATTCACATGTCATGAATTGAGAGATACTAACTGCCAAAAATATCTGTTCTGTACCCCATATTCTTATTACCATGAATCCCCCATATTCTTATTACCATGGATCCTGTTACACTTAGAATTCTATTCACCAACTTTTATTTTTTGCCTCATTAAAATCTTAACCAGAATGCAAACATACTATCTCAGAAGTCACAAATAAGTCATTAACACCTTAGCTTCAATTAAATCAGATAACACAGATAGCTCCCTTAAAGGCGCAATGGAATATAATACCAACCAGGTGATTTTAAAGAAGGTATGGGTTTATATGACACAACTATTGAACCATTGTTTAAGAAGGGTCTCTAAGGTAGTGTTTTGTCAGATAAAGAACTGCAGTCATAAGTGTAAAGGTTGCATATATAAAAATGGAAAATCCATGGTATTATTTCCTCTCAAAACAGTGACTAAAAAGTCTGAGTATGATAGCTTTCAAAATAACAGCCTGCGATTTGTATTGCTGGCCTAAAGAATTCAGGCTTCAGGGACAGCCCTTAACTCTCTACTCCTAAGGTAATGCAGCATTGTATAGGGGTCTCACTGTTGCAGATACCTGATTTTTGCCTGAACCCAAGAGTAGGACACAGCAGACACACAGAAGCATTTTACAGTGAGATGGGGTCTAATTGCAAGCTTGCCTAAAACACCATTAATCACATTATTCATAAGCATCTGAAGGTCAGTTGTTGCATTATTAAAACTGCACCCAGGTAATCCTGAGACAAGTGATTACCATCAGTTAACGTGTGTCGGGGGAGGAGCCTGTGGTGTACTTGATGGCTGGGGTCATCAACGCAGGCACATGGTCTCACAAATGTGCCAAGCAATCCACACAGCCACACCCTCACTCAACCCTGAGTATTCAGAACCTCTAAGTCCTTTAGATTACTGGCCTAGAGTCCCATACATTGCTCTTCTGTCCCATAAAGGAAACTTCAAAATAAGAATGTGTTATCGAAAATTACATGAGTGGAAATCCTCCAAAGTAAATTAAAAATAAAAGAATAAAGCCATTAAACGAATATATTTTTCATGCTTTGAGGCAATGTGTTTAACAGTTTCCTAACTGTTCATTCATTTATAAAATAATACTTCAGTTATTATCTCCTAGAATTGAAATTAGATATTTAATTGACTGGAGGGAATGAAAGTCACTCACTTTCAAGTGAAGAAACTATTTTAAAATATTTCTATAAAATGCTTCATACAAACACCGTCAGCCCAAATTCTTGGCAACCATCCCTGTGTATATATATAAATGTCATGCTGGAAGATCTAACTCCTTCAGAAACATGTTTATCTTAATTAGGAAAGTCAACAGACTTCTAATGGGAAGAAATGGGTATTTTTCTACTAATATCGAAGGCATCAAAGACCTAGTTCTCCTGTCAAATCAATCTTCCTTCCTTCCTGTCTTTTAAGCCCAGGTGACCACACAAAGTTGAGTGGGCATTTTCCTGACAGCCTCTGTTGACCTGGCCCTCCAGCCTTCAGTCTTCTCTCCCTCTCTCCCTCTCTCTCTCTCTCTCTCTCTCTCTCTCTCTCTCTCTGTGTGTGTGTGTGTGTGTGTGTGTGTATTTTTTCCCTGCATCAGGAAACCTACTGATATTCATGGCACTGAGGCAAATAATGTGGAATTAAAAACGAAATTCTTGAGGCCTTATCCTAGCAACAAGATCATCACCATCTGTTCAGAGGACAAGCCTGTGATTATTGCTTTATTCTTTATACAAACTCCATCACCTGTGAGGGGAAAAACACTGCTTCTTTCCTGGGTTCTCTCTTTGGCACTCAAGAGGTCTGTTTCCTTTAAATCCTATAAAATTAGAGAAAGCAAACATGACTGGGACCACTTATAGCAACTTTAAAGAGCTATATCAGCAGGCCCTAAATGGCCATTTCAAAGTAATCTGATAATTGTCATCTGTGTATAATAAAACCTGACAAAAATATATTGTTGATGTCTCTCAATAGCTGTTATATTATTTAAATTAGAAAAGAGCAAATGGAGTGTCTGTGTCTGTACTCAGTAGTAAAATGATTGCCCTGGTCTTTTATTCATTTGTAGCTTCAAAAATTTTATTCATTTCACCTTTCCAAACACATCAAAATTTATGATTTGAAAATGGTATTAAAATGTTATTTCAGTTACTTCAGGGTGAGAATCAACCATTGAGAGGTCACTTACTGTAATGCGGGATGAACACTTTTCCCTGGAAGAATATTTAAAACAGTAAATACAGCAACTAGATTATATTCTGTGCAGAAAACTTTATGTTTATGAAACTGAACAAGGCTTCTTTCATCTCCTAAAGTAAAGTGGTGAAGAAGCAAATATCTATAGAAAAATATGTTTGAAAATGCCAACCATCTAACGTACAAACAAAGGAAAATAAGCATGAGATAAATCTGCGATACTTTCTTCTTAGAAATGTGGATGGAGACCCAACAAATTAGAAAAGAATTTATTTGTGAATCTCTACTATGTACCAATAGTAGAAAAACTACTCTAGCTGTTGTGGATCTTCACAAATTTGTTACATACTTTATAAAATAATAACTCCATAAACACAAAGTACCCCTTACATGCTAGGAAAATCTTAGCTCTATAATTATGATTGACTTTTAGTTATGTTTATCATTTTAAAATCACTTTTCCTAACAATATCCCATTTGAAACTCATAAAATGTCTGCAATTTAAACTGAGTGTCCATCACCAAGACTCATTCAAAGATGAGGAAACCAAGTGCAGAGAGAGATGTTGATTATCCCATGGCTCCCCAAGCTAAGAACCTAAAATTTTCTTACTTTAGTCCAAACTTAAAACAGCTTTGGTATCTTAAAAAGGTTTTATTTATGTTCCTACAATCAGAAACAAAAATACACATGAATTCAAATATTTGAACTCAAGCAGTTAGAGTATTCTGTTCTCTTGTGTAGATAACATACGTATTTGTATCTGTGTTTTTATGAATCAATATCTTTGTAAAATATACTTATGTGACTGTTTTGATCTTCCTGTGTAAATTACACTTTGTACTCCTATCTTCAGGACATTCGGCAGTGTTATGCTTGTATCTAGACGTCCCCCCAAGGGTTTATGCAGTCGCAGGTGGGGAGTTACACACATCAAGGTGTGTGAATATGGGTTAAAAGTGTGACACAGGGACTAAGGATGTGGATATTGGAAGCCCCAACCTGAAGATGGGTGGCACCAATCAATGGAATACAGTGGACTTGACTCGCGAACTCAATTCATTCACAGGGTCTGGTTGTAACTCAAGTTCATTGTAACCCAAGACACTTTTCCCATAAGAAATAATAAAAAATACTCATAATGCATTCTGAACTTCTCAACCTTTTCATAATAAAAAACGACTGCATAATATGTGTAATTTACCAGGAACACCAATAACTTCCCAAGTGTTTTCACCTAAAAGTTATAAAATATGCCTAGTTTACCAGAAGCGACAATTTCATACAGTACTCACATTCATGTTGACAGCGTTGGCTTGCAGGAAGGGAGGACAAAGTGGGAGAAGAGTTCCCTTCCAGAAGAACATCAGGAATCTGGCTCTCTGGTGTCCTTTCTCTCCTTGGCAGAGTCTGTGGTTCGCTAGGGCCTGCTTCTGACTCACTATGTCTCAACCTTTTCAGAACTCAAAACTATTCTAAGGTTGTCTGTTTCTGTCTATTCTTTAAAATAGCATGTTAAGAGATTGTCATTCAGCAAGTGAATGTAACACTTGGCTTTTGCTCTGACTGGGTGGGTCTTCTCTACAAATATTTGTAGCTCTGTCCATTTTGGCAGGATTTCTTTTATTTCTGAGGAAGAACTTTGTGGCACTGATTTATGACACTTCCCCGTCTCTTCAGAAAGCTCCTCAGCTGCCCTTCTCTGTTGCTCAGCCAGAAGTTGCTGAAGTTCTTCTGTATGTAGGTCATTCCTCTGAGTGCTCCTCTACCAGTTCCACAACATCACCACTATCTACCTGCGAGCCCATGGACTCGGCTACAGGGACAGTATCATCAACCAGCTGAAGGCTCAGGCTCCTCTACACAGCCTTCAAAGTCGCTCTCCTGTATAATTTTATGCTACACTTTCTTCCAGGAAAATCTCAATGTCTTTAGAGAAACACTGCCCCAGGATTTCTCAATTAGCCCCACACAGGAAAGGATGTTGTAAGGTTCCTTCCAGAACTCCTCAAAGGTTAAATATGCATCTGAGACTATCTGGAAGCACTTCAGGAACAGTTCCTTGGTGTATAGCTTCATAAAGTTAGCTACAACCTGCTGGAGGAACTCAATTGGGAGTTGTGGGTACCCTCCAGCTAATTCTTCTTCCAAATTTGTGTGCTAGAAGAGTCCATGATAGGAGAGCTTTGAGTGGTAAACACTTGTCCTCTAGATATTTCTTAAACGTAGGCCAGAGAGCCTCCTGGATCTACTCAAGGAAATCTGGTTGTGTTACCCCGGCTTTTGCATTAGATCTGCACATGATGCCTAGCCTGTTTTTCATAACTGTGTTTTCTGAACATTTCAGGTGTCTCAAAATGATAAATCAAGAGAGATTTTATCTTGAGGTCACTACTTGCAATGGCATATAGCAATAAGGTTAGCCTATCCTTCGTTGGCCTGTGGCCTGGCATTTTCTTCTCTTCCTTGATAATACATGTTCTGCTGGGCATTTTCTTCCAGAAAAGGCCAATTTGAACACAGTTGAAAACGTGATAAGCACAAAACCCATTTCTCTATGTCATCATTTTGAAGTAGTGGATGTAATTTTAACAGCCTGTGATTAGCTTCACATGCCTAGTTACACTATGAACCCAGTTCTCACTTTACAATTATGAGACCACTTTCTGGCATGAGCTGTTTCATGATTATTGCTCATCCATGGATTATTCTTTCTGAGATATGCATCTATGACCCTTTTTCACAGATTATAGATTCAGATAGGCTAGAACCTGCCATCTGCCTTTTGTTTATCGACACTAATAATAGCCTTTGTTTCTCATCTAACACTGTTGATCATGACTTACTGATTTGAGTAGCACCTTTATCAACGCTACCTTCCTTATACAAATCTTTTCTCAAAAGATTGTTGAGATGGGGTCAAGGATATAGCTCAATAGTACAGAACCTCCCTGGAAAGCACAAGGTCCTGAGTTCAATTCCAGGTAGCAAAAAAAAATTGTTGAGATGGTGGATTCCAACACGTTGTATATATTTGTGAGATTAGTCACACAAACACCACTGTCACATTTTCCCACGATTTCCTCCTTCTTTTTTATTCTGATTATTTTCTTTACCTTCTCTTCCTTTCTTAGCTTCTTTTGTATGTTTTGGGGGGCTATTTGGTAGCAGTAAGCATAGCAATTATATAAAGTAGTGACCAAAATCATATCCATAAATATGCACGTCTGTGCCCTAACTCATGATTATATGTGCTTTTCTGACATTGCAAGAAACCCTTACAAGCACAGAACCAGCCAGCATTTGTGTCATCACTCAAGACATTGGTCATGATTTAAACCTAAAGCTCTGGTTGTAACCCAAGTTGTTCATAAGTGAGGCTGCTCATAACACAAGGGCCCCGTGTATAATGAGACAGAAAGAAGACAGGGTGGCTGCTGCTGCTTAGTGCTTTGCTGCTTGCTGCTTGTCACCTTACTGCCTTCTGCTTGCCATACCATGAATTACTGCTCCTCTGTGATGCTCCTCTGCTGTGCTGCCCTGCCTTGGAACAGAGCAACTATAGACTGAAAGCTCTACAACCTGTGTGTTGAAGTAGACCTTTCCTTCTTTAACTTGTGGGAATCAGCTATTTTGTCTCAGCAACAAGAAAAGTAACTAAGACAGGCAGTGACAATTTCCTACATGTTTTGCCCATAATTCTTACTAAAATTATCTTACTCTCAACCTTAGTTGAAAGTCTTTGCCAGTAAGGTAAGAATACTGAGAAGCAGCTGATTCATTCCTCTCATCCTCTCTGCCAGTATTTGCTGTGAAGGGGAAGAAATCTCATTATTTTGCCAGTTTCAAGAGAGAAGGAATACATTTGTGATGCCACAGTTTGCATATCAAATGTCCCCCAAGGGCTCATGTGTTGCAAGCTTCATCCCTGGCCAATGGTCTTTTGGGAGGTTTTAGAGCTCTTGGAAGGTGGGGTCTTTGGGAGGGTCATTGGTCATGGGGGTCATTGCCTTTAAAGGGTACAATGCAACCTCGGCCTCTTCAAATTTCTGTCTACTATGAGGTGAGCAGCTTCTACTACATGCTCCCACCAGGTAAGTAAGTAAGAATGTAGGAGAAAAGTATAAATAACATATCCCGTCTTTCCCATGTAAGTTACATCCTAAGGTATTGAAGTAGTTAGTAAAAGAGTTTTTAGAAGAACTCCAGCTAGTAAATACAGAAAAAATACTGAAATTAGAAAAAAAAGTAACATTTTACAGCACTGAATGAAAAGACAGATACGTGTATGATTGTCAATGAATATAAAATCAGTACTGGAAAAGAATTTTAAAGGGGTGATACTGCTTTTCAATCTTAGAGTCCTATAAAGTGGATCAATCAGTCATCGTATACCTCATACAAAAGACATACATGGAGTCACCTATGAAATCGTCCAGCCTCAGAAAAATAAAACAAAGCCCTGAAATGAGTTATAGCAGATACCTCATATATTATCCTCTGCCAATCTCTGATCTCAGCTGCAGCTCTGGAGATCAGTTCTGAGTCTCTGCAATCATCTAAAGAGAAATGAGAGACAGTGGGAAAATTCTGCAAGTGTTTTAGAGGTCCCAGAGGGCCACACTATGCAAAACAGGCACTTGGGTAATCAACCAACATGGGGTCTCCTCTTTTATTTCTCTCCCTGTGCCATCATGAAGAGTCTTCTCCCAAATAAACTGTTAGCAATCCTCCTGGAGTCTTTCACAAAATCTTTAGCTAAGTCTGTGATGAAACTTACAGCTAATGATTCATTTTAAGGAAACACAGCCAACAGATGAACTCAACAACCGTTAGCTTAAGGAATGAGCAACCTTTTCAGGACAAGTAACTGATATTTCCAGCAAATGACTGCATGAAAATAAAGGTAGGAAGGGAAATAAGAAAGAAAGCAGGAATAAAATGGAGGGGAGAGGGAGGAAGTGCTAGAGAATAAAAAAAGACTTAGAAGACAATAACCAATTGTACTATGTGGACCCCTGAATCATGACTTAAGTAAAGCAATAATTAAAGATATCGTGAACACAAGTAGGGAGTTTTCACCATAAAATTAAGTATTAGGTGATATTAAGAAAGACTTACTAAGTTTATTAGATGTGATGTTAGTAAAGAAGAAGTGATTGTTATTTATAAAAGGTTTATCAGATAAGATATATATGGAAGTATCAAAAGGCAAAATTATATATTTTTCATAATTATTTAAAATAGTCCAGAAAAGTGAAAAATAAGAAGGTAATCAATGGATGAAGTCATATTGTTAAAAATCTTGAGGGTGGTGATAGGAAAAGGTAAATAATTATCATTATTGGTCTCTCTATTTTTATGTATGGAATTTTACAAAATGTGATGACTTTAAAAACCCACAATTCAAATACATAATATAAGAAGAGATGAAAATTGTTCCCAGTGTGGCTAACTTGGCCACTTAATGTTACCTACCAATTTCAGTTTGATTCCTCCAATATGAGGGGTAGGAACCAAGGCAATGAAGTCATCACGGTGGTGAAACTGCAACAGGTTACTCAGTGACCACCATATTTGTCACCCTATTATCAGAAGCAAGTTGTAGTGGACATCATTTCATCACTAGTCAACACACACCTGAAGCTCCATATTTCTGTGTACTCAAGAAATAAAAATATGACACAGGGGAACCCAAGATTCACAAGCAAAACATAAATCTTCCACAGTCTGTGTCCCCCAAAGGCATGAGCAGTTTCTGCTAACTTGATAGAATTGCTTCATGAGAAATACCCTTAGAATCCCAAAGCCAGAGCCCTGGCCTGGGTCTCAATGTGGATTCAGAGTAAATATACAACAAACACAGGCCTAGGAGACACCAAGATATATCCCTTCCCTGGTAGGCCTTTGTCATCTGGGAGACCTTAGAGAAGTTATCCGTCTTCTCTGAATTTCAGTTTCATTGCCTCAATAAATAGATGTGGTAGAAAATGGCACCTTTCTACCCACTCTCATCTTCTCCTTTTGCTTGGTAATGAGGCTGAATTTTAGTGATGCACATTAATATCCCACTAAAACATTCCATTTCTTAACCCCTCTGCAACCAGTTAGCCAATGTCACAAAGGAGACCCATGCAGGGGGCCTTCTAGGAAGGCTGAATGAAAAGATTGCACCATTCTCCTATCGCTACCCTGTACAGACATGAGATGGTTAGGGACTTTTTGGACTGATGTCCCCCAAAGCCTCATAAGGTCCTAAAGGGCCTTCTTGGAGGTGGCTGGTCTAGGATACATGCTTCTGGGATTAAGGATGTCATGCTGGATTGATTCATGGTGTGATGCTAGGATTAAGGCTGTGCTATGTGCCCAAAGGTGGGGCAGTCTGGATAAGATATAAGGCACAGAAAGATATAAGGGACAGAGAGAAGCTTGCTACTTGTAGCTTGCTGCCTTCTGCCTGCCATGAACTGTTTCTCCTCTGTGATGCCCCTTTGCCATGCCTTCCTGCCTTGAAACCAGCTAACTATGAGCTGAAAGCTCTATAAACTGTGAGCCACATAAACCTCTCCTCCTTTAAAAAAAAAAAGAAACAAAGATATGTTTAAACATTAACTTACAAGAGATATACTTGTAATTAAAAAATGAAAATCAACATCACTACCTATTTATAATCATACTTTGAAAAGTGTTTTCAAATGCTTGTTTTCACTGAGATTCTTAAAGAACCTGTAAAAATAAAACATCATGCGTTATAAAGCCATACACTGAAGTCATAATTAAGGGGCTATGAATCACCTCACATTAATGTTTTGCATTATTCTCTTATGTGATGGCCTAGCTGGCAAAACTTGGACATATCATGACAGACAGGGAATGTCTTAAGAAAAAGACTTTTTAATATATTCGTTTTCTTTGTATCTGTAGCAAATAAAAAAGCATGTGACACCTCACTGGCACTTGATGAATAGTAAAGTTTAAACTCCATTAAGTCCTTCACTGAAGTGGCAAACGGTGTACATGTCCCTGCTCACCATCGTTGTCACTACCTAGGCCTAAATGAGCACTGCTGGCTTCTTCATATCTGCTATGGGCAGGTCTGACAACACTGCAGATGAAATTCACAAACATGAACATGATCACGCAACAGCACACACCCAAGACCATTCAATTTCAGTTCGTGGCTCAAGGCCTTTTTTATTATCTAAATATGCTATAAACTTGTTTACCACATAATTATTTGAATAATGTATTATTTCCTTCTCCAGTCTTAAACCCCATTCCTAGAGCAGGAACTGAGTTTGTTTTCATCCTTACTTCTATTTCCAGGACTCTGCATAGTCCTGAAAATATAATAGATGGCCAAAAACTTTGCCCAGGTTCATCCAATAATGGAAGTTCATTTATTTTGGGCTATGACAGCATCCCATGTTCCTTACTCAACTGAACAGGTGAAACATAAATTTCAGGATACATCACTTGAAAACAATAAACTTTGAAGAGTATCCATTATTGGCTTCTTTATGAGTTTGAGCTGTAGGACATTTCAAAGAGCATTTGCCTATATTGTTTTGTGCTAGTGTCTGGAGGAAATCTCTTCCTGTCTGTGGTTCTGTCTCATGTAATCATTCATATTCTTGTGTGTTTCTCAGTGTATTACAAATCTCTGAAGTCAAGATCTGGCTTAAGTCAAATGGCCTTGAACACTACATGTGCTACAGTCCAATAACTCTTTGTGGAGTGCTGTAATGTAATCTACAAAAATTCCTCTTGCACTGAAGATTGTGTAATAATATCCATTGTGTCAAGCAGAATACAGTGCCAAAGACATAGTAAGCAGAAATGATGTAAGGCCTGACCCACCCAAACTAAGAGCAAGATTAAGTTTCTCTTTGATGTGTCTTCCCAGGTGATCAGTTCTGAAATCTACGGTGGTACTTCAGTTCATCAATTGCACGCTGGTTCCCTGTATTAAGATGTGATAAGTTGTCCCTATAGGTGTTGATTTAATCAAAAATATAATGTACTTGATTAAGATATAATAGTTTTAAAGCAACATTTTATTTGTAAGAAATGTTATCAAATTATAGCAATATGGGATGTTAAAATGAAAAGATTTTTTTCAAACATTTTCACTAGCTACAAAAAGATGCCTACTTAGAGAATGCCTCACTTCATAGACTATTACAACAGGAAAAGTCTTCAGATAATTTCTAGTATAGCATCCTTCAACTCACAAAGGTTAAGTGAGCTTATTAATTAGCTAATAACCATAATTAATTGAGTGCCTCCTATAATCTGCAATGGGTATGGCACTCAGAATACAAGGATAAGTCACACTAAGAACCTGATTGCAATGAATGCTCAGTACAATATGGCACATAACCTCTAAGCTGCAGAGAATTATGGCCCTGTCTTTTGCATAGAGAGGAGATATTTGTAGAATCTCAGCATTTAGAAAGATTGTGATTTCTCAACAATTACCCTGACAAGCTTATTAGTATTCATCGGCCCTCCTGTCTCTCCATAGGTACCATTGTTGTGAAACATATTTCATAAGAAAAGAAATAACCCCCTGAAGGGCACATATTTTACATCTAAATAGCATCCTCTCCTTATGAAATTTTAGGTTTTGGACCTTAATAGTCTGCTGTTACCAGAACAACCACATCCACCAAAAATCATCTTAAAGTCACTATAGGATCCCAAAAGGATAATGAGTTCTTGCAGAGTTTCCCTAGTTATGGAAAGGAAATCATTAGTAACTTACGACAGAAATAAAGAAATCATCTAATTAATGTATTCAGAGATGAATCTTAATGTCCAATTATTCTCTTGATTTGACACAATGTAGTAACAACATAACATAGTCAGCAACATTGTATTAATGTTGGAAGAATTCAAAGGAAGTTAGCCAAATGGGAGGAGGGAGAGACTTTTTAACCCTTTCTTTAATATATAGAAAGAAAAGAAAATTTGCTTAAGTTCATCATATTTTTTTAAAAAGAGTGAACCAACCTGATTAACCCAAAAAGGTATATTATGCTGGAACATCAGAGTCTTACTATAATTAAAACTTTTAAATATCATTTAAACAAAAGTGTATCTGTTCAATTCATTGAATATTGTCTAATGATTTTTCTGTCTTTCCATGTAGCCACTTAGTTCAGCTTTATTGATTGACTGACCAATGTCTATCTGAACGTGTACAATTTCCATACTTCATAGTTGTTTCAATAGTAAATGAAATACAGAACAAAAACTTAAACTGCCTATATTATACTACATGTTGATGTTTTGTTTCTTGAATGTATGAAAATAGAGGTATTTTCTAATACATTTATTATTATTTAATAAATAATATGTGGTAGCAGTTTTTATAAAGAGGTACTCTCACAAAAATTTCCCCCATTTCTAACTCCCAGTATCCCAGGTTTCATCAAATAAATAAGTAAACAAACCTTCTCTGCAGTTATTTTTAATTATTCAAAATTTAAAGCCCCTATCTCTTAATTATTAATAATTTATAAAATACAACAGCCATGATCAACAGCTGGTTATATTTTATGATCATTTAGCAACGTCTCACTTTCCCTCATTAAAACATTATAAAGCAAAACAAATGTTTTAAGCATATAAATTTCAGAATGGGAACATTAGTGTGTTCTTTTTATAAATGAATTTATGTTCTCTGGCTACTTTTATATTCAACCAAGTTCCATTTCTCTAGGGGATATTCTTAAATTACTTTTTTAGATTAGCCCTCTTTATGAATTCTTCCTTTTTTTTTTTTTAGAGGATGCAACAATTCTCTTTCATTGCAGAAACTGTGAGCAAATGTCCACCTTCTTTACCATTTGTCCATCACGTCAATGCTCTTGTTCTTCATGGCACACTCTGCAGCTCCACTCTGACTCTGTCATGTGACCGGTAGGGTTAGAAAGACTGGGTAAGTGGATGTATAAATAGTCTACACATAAAAAAAATAGCATGGAGCTTGCAATATATGCATGAGCACATTCTAGGTACTAAGTTGCATACTAATATTAAAGTCTCATCCCAGAGTATGTGTAAGACAGAGTACCTGCACCCAGAGAATATAGCGTCTAATTGAAGAGATGCATTGCAGGCAGATGGCAAACAAGGCACCATCATTAATGAACCTTGAACATCAACCACCCACACACTCCTCCAAAAAATAATATAAAGGAGAGAAAATAACCCGAAAGACTAATATGAGGAAAAAGAAGATTTAAATTACACTTCCAAATATGTGGAAGACTCAAATATACATTCTAAAGATTCATCCTAATGTAGCCAAAGACATAAAGATGGATGTGGGAAAAAACTGTGTAAAGGACAAAGGGTAGTGTAGTTGGAGTAAAAGAGCAGAAAGTGAGAGTAATGAATTCCCAAGGTAGAACAGCGGCAGAGGGCTGTGTCACAGATACTTTGGAAAGGCAATAAAAAATCCTCAGCCATTCCGTATCAAGCAGTAGTTAGTGATTATTTTGGAAAAAAGTGATGACACAATAACAAAAGAGGTTTTAAAATGATTCATCTGGAAGTTTTCTTCTATTCATTCAGGCCTTCATCTACTCTGAAAGAATGATTCGGTTTCTAGCACATCCAGGGCTTGCACTATACCTCCAGGCTAAGACAAGCATTTCCTACCCTCAAAGTACTTTTACACTAGTGACAGAAATAAAGCAATACATGCAATTTATTGTGGTGTGTGGTGGTGCAGCCATTCCTTTGATGCATAATCACTGGCGATTTGCTTAACCCTGGCCTACCTCAAGCATTTCTCTGCAGTTCCAAAAGCTCAGTTTGCCTCTGCACAAATGCAGTCTGGTACAGTTAGGATGCCTGTGACCATTCAAGATTTGTGAATTTAACTGGACTAAGAAATGCCCAGGAGGTCAGTGAAGGATACTTCTGGATATGTCCGGGTGGCTTGTGGAGCCGTGACATTAGGTGGCTGCTTCCCTCAGGCATGTCTCCTGCTCTGCTTGCTGCCACCATGAACTAAGCATCTCTGCTCTGCCACCCCCTTTCTCCATGATGCTTCTGTTGGAGCCAGCCAACTATGGACTGTCTCTCCTGAAACCATGAATTGGTTGGCTTTTGGGATTTTTCTTTGTGGTGGGGGGGGATAGCAGATTTCTTCTTCTTGTTTGTTTTGTTAGTTTTTTATTCTCTTGGCAGAGGTTTGATTGCTGAGATAGAGATATGTTGAAAAGCTTATGTCAGACTTTAGGAAAACTTGTTCCAAAAAATTACTGTTTCATTTAACTTTCAAAATGAGTATTATTTTCATGGCTGAGAAAATAGAATTGGAGGAACTGTTGACCCTCTTCAGGAACACATAGCAAGTGAATAGCAGTCAAAGAGTTTGAACCCAGGTTTGATTGCCTGAGCAACGTTCCATACGCTGCCTCCGTGCAACAATGTCTGTGTTATCATCTTCATGTGGAAACGATTAATTATTTGAGAGTATGGTTTTCAACTGTAGCGGGTAGTAAGGTGACTGGTGCCCCAGGGGCAATACTTGAACCACAAAGAGTTTGATGTTACACTAACTCACTGGACTTGTCTATCCACCTTGCTGCAATGCAACTCACTGCTCATATTAGTCACATGTTTAAAATGGTTCTGCATAATGCACTGGATGTCTTTGTATGGGATATAATATTTGACAGTTTGTGAAACATGTCATGAATTGTAATTTTAAAGCAAAGAACAAAGATATTTAAGTAATACTGTGAAGATCAACAGGATAGGGTGTATGGAAGATAAGTAACCAAAAGCACCAAGTGGTAAATGGTTATTGTCATTGAAACACTTCAGAGGACAGAGGTGTCCTCAAAGTGTGAAGGGTGGAGGATTCTGTGGGGTTTTCAGGAATAGACGGTTCTAGGTGTAGCATGATGTCATGAAAGAACATACATGCCATTCTGAGTGTGCAAAATTTTAAGGCCTGGGTTATCTGAAAAATGAAGATGCAATTGCATAAAGAATAAACATTGAATAAGCAATAGAAAGAATAATTAGAGTAAAATTAGTACATATATGTATATATGAATATATCTATAAAATAGAGAACTTTTGTTAATAAGCATAGACTCCAGGAGATAAAAAGCCAAACCACAGAGATTTAAAGAGATCTGCGAGTTTATCCTACTTTCAATCCTTATTTCATCTTCATATTTAAAGCAGAAATACAAGCAAAGGTGAAATTTTTTAAGCTTTAAATCCATAAGCACGCTGGACAATTATTGAAAATTTATCTATGTAGCATTGTGTTAGATAGATGTAGAATTTAAAAATAAATAACAGTAGTGGTTTCTTCAAGCATTTTAGAATGTACATTCTGTTTTAAGGGTTATAATTTAATATTCCAGATGCTATAGGTTCACTGAGAAGATGTAGCAAGATTTATGAAATTTGTACAATTTTCATTATGAATTTTTTATTTTCATTAAATTTATAATACATTATGTGTAGTTAGTCCATGGCTTATATATCTTGTCTATAAACCTCAAGATTAAATATTTATGGAACCTCTGAAGCTATATGTAATGAGAACTCTTTTAAATGAAAGTATACTGTACTCCCGTTTTTCTAATTGTTTTAGTTGTAGAGAAAGCAATTAGTTGGAAAATGTTGACTTTCTTCTGTCATGTAGTGATTCTCTAACTTCAGAGAACTGCCTAGAGGACACGTTAGGGTGTAAATCTGACTTCGCTCCAGTGGGACTGATGGAGTATGTCTGGGATGGGCCCAGAAAAATCTGTATTTCTCACAATTTCCTAAGGATGAAGATGTGGAATTTCTGGAAACTTGACTTTGAGAACCATGGCATTAATTAGCGAACAACTTGTAGGTAAGAATTTTGTCTGATTCATTCTTATATGCATATTCTCTACCACATAGTAAAATCTCAACAAATGTTTATTGGAGTGTATGAATGACCAACTGGTGACAGACATAATGTAACAAAAATTTTCATTAATTTAAGTTATTAAATGCCCAGTTCAAGAGTCTTCCTGTTACTCCCACTTATAAAGAAATTAATAAATCAAGAAAATATTAAGTAATTGCTGCCCATTTGCTGAAAATGGAAAAGCTGAACTGTGTTGTCATGGATACGGTATTCTATTTTCAGTGCTAGCCATGTCCTACTTGTTAATGACTGTTACATGAACCAATAGGAAAATAACACTTCACTCACCACATTTCATTAAATTTAACACCTCATATTAAGCTTAATGGGACAATAAGAACAAAGTTCTGCTTGCCAATTGTTTACAGAATTCCAGAATTTCCCTGTAGTTAGTGACTTGCACTGTGTCAATCGTTACGACCAGCTCCCCAAATTAAAGAAAAGAAGATAGGAAAATAAAATGTTTCTATTTGACTTAATAATAATGACCTCTGGGCTGGATACTTCCTGCCATTTAACAAATGAAAGGGTTCTTCTGCCATTGATTCGGGTCTCTGCTTCTCACATAGATGATTACCCCACAAGAAATACCCTTGCGTTCTAACATTACAAATTAATGGAAGAGTAAGAGAATAATATGATCCAAGCACCAGAATGTTGAAATCCTTGCATTTTACAGTAGTAAATATAAAATATAGGTGGAAAGTGGATAAATGATCAAATTTGAGCAAGATTCCCCATAGTTTGATCATGATGCCCCCATCATTAAAACCTGGAATTATGTTACTTAACTTTTAAATAAAGTTGAACTGGAAGGATAACCAGTTTAATAATACATAAAAGTAGAGGAGATTATAAACAAGCCATTTATGAGCAGGAAGATAAAAGAGAAGGTAATTAAGTACATTCAATGAAACACACTTCTGCACAAAAGCTGAAAGAAATATTGAGAAATATAACATCATTTCAAAGTCAAGGAAAATAAATGGGGAAGGAGAAAAGGACAGATAACTCAGAGGGACTGAACAAATCTCAGATAGGATATAAAAGCCTGGAAACAGATGTTTATATTAAACTGCCAATGGAGTGATGAAACCACACAGATTGTGGTACCAGTTTAACTGGAAAAAGCTATGGTGAGCAGACAAGAGATTCAAGTTGGAGGTCTATTTTACACCAGTCACTAAAAGAGGTGGCTGCTGCCGCTGCCGCTAATGATGAATACCATATGCTAGCAAGAGACATAGTGTGTTCTGCTGTGTTGGTTGGGGAGATATGTGTAATTTTCTTTATCTGATACAAAATTAATGCAACTGCAAAATAACTTCATGCAGAATGCCTGAAAGGAGACCATATTGCTTCTCATTGAAAAAGTCAAGAGTGAGTCATTTTAAAAAATTCCATTTCAATTCAGTCACTCAGTTAAAGTAATTTTACTCTGATTTAGCCAAGGTATTGCCCTAGTTGTTTATTTTTACAGTAGAGAAGAAGCCAACAACAGAATAACCATGCAGTAAAATAGTCAAAGTGATATTTACAGGAAAAAGTAATTGCTGCTTACCATCCTCCTTAAATGAACATGTATAGCTCTGTGTACTTATTTAAATAGTTTAGATAGTGTCTCTGTGAAGAAAAGATCCAAACCTTGTGTGCTAGTTATAAATTTAGTTGTATACCTAAAAATGTCAATTACTGAGCTTAAGAGAACAATCTTCAAAAAGTACTAGAGTTGGCAAATTTGTTGTTTCCTTGTTATTTTCTTTAAAGAAATGCTTGGGTCCAAATGCAAGGCCAAAATAAACAAGTGGTCAGGCTAGAAGAAAATTAAAAGACCAACTAAGAGAAGTGGTGTGTAAATTATTTCATTTTCTTTTTTGAAGCTGGTTGTAGCTGCCTAAATTATGGGGCAAACACATAATCTGATAAATTAATCAGGAAGCAAGGAGAATAGAATAGAAAACTTTGGTTATTCCCTTTCATATCAAGATAAATAAAATGACCCCTTATCTGAACTTTTAATACGTCCGTCACTATGTCAATGTTATATAGATAGGGTTGAAGTGTTGCTTTTTTTGTTTTTAAAACTCATTAAAACAAGGAAAGGACAAAATGAGGGCCACAGAATAAAAATATTTTGGTAGTCCTCATTAAAAAGAGTTTAAGTATCTTGGATTTTATTTTATTACATGGTAATAAAATTCAACCAAAGGGGAGATCTTTAATCTGGAACTCAAAGGCCAAAATCTAAGCACAGCTAACTCCTAACCAAGGACCCTTTGACCAAATAGACTTGCAGCCGAGGAAGTCTGTTGCCCTAGAAAAACCATCTGCACTATCTAAACTACTACTTTCTTTTTTTAAAAAATGACCTCTGCTTTAGCAGCTGAAGTTTCTTATGCACTCATTAGTATGAAAGGAAGAGAAAGGGGAAAAAAAGAAATCTGACAGAATGTGAACCACTTAACAAATATTATCAGATGAATTTTAATATAATGTGTTTACCGATCTTGTTAGGTTCTGAAATAAAAGAAACGAAAGAAAAAGTCAAATACATTATATCCTCAGAAAACTGAGAGAGAAAACAGGAAAAGTAACAGCGCGGATAGATCCTGCTCGCTTACAATCTCCTGCCATTTCGTCCTTCTCTGTAAGCCAGGACTTACTTTCCCTGCTTACGTAGGTTCTGTCATACTAAGGACAAACACGTATTATTTGACAACAATCCAAGCTTGTCTGCTGGGAAATATTTACTCCACCCTATCTGTCTCCTGCTCCTGGTCTGACTCCGTGGCACGTTACCAGTTTCAAGATGTAAGTCCTTCATGAAAGTGTGTAGGATGCATCCCAGAGTAACCTAGTGGGTGTTCACTTGAGGCCCTTCCTGAGTCAGGAATCTCCATTGAAATTCATAGCCAAGGTTTGCATTCCCAGTTAGGAAAAGCAATCACTGTCCTTGATCTAATAAGGGACCTCAGATTTACTTGAGGAAACCTGACAGATACTAAACTCGATTTCACACACACACACACACACACACACACACACACACACCCCGTTCTTGCTTAGGTTCCAAGAATCAACAATAAGCCAGAGTGCAGAAAGAAATTAAAACTGTAGAAGTGCCAGAGGTATTCCTTGGAGCAGTGTGTATATTGTGTTGTCATGTAAAAGAGCCCTTCAAAGATAAAGGAACTAAGTGCAATTATATTACCGGTTCCATGTTCATCTGACTCGCTGTCTAACTCCAGACTTCCAAAGATATCACAGTGCTTGCAATAATTAATTCACCTCTTCCATCCAAAAACATGTTGGAAAATTAATTCCCAACACTAAAATGAATTTGGCAGCAAAATACATTACAATTTTGCAGGTTACCTGGCAATCATTTTGAAATGTTATCTTCGGTAAAATGTACTCTTGTATCTCCGCCACAGATGTAGTCTGTCTGATTCCTGAGGTTTATTTCTAATTACATAAAAGAAAGCATATTCAATTTTTAAGCTTTTATAAAAAATACAAGTTACCTTCCATAAACATTTATACAAATGCCAAAATATATTTTAACTATGAGAACAACAATACTAATTTTAAGTACAAATAAGCAAGAACAAAGATTATGTCTATAGGAAAGCTGATTAAAATTAAACCTTACAAATAAGGAAACAGGATAAATTTTGTTGTTTCTGTCTTGATGTTATTGTGGTTCTTCATGAGAGATACCCATATAATAACTTAATCTCAGTTTAGTGGCAGCCAGAACTGCAGACAATTAATGAGCTTTAAGTAGAACATAAATTTCTGGATTTGTAAATCAGAACCTAGAAGTGACCATTTAGAACCCATCAAAATCTTAATCTATGATGTATAGGTCTGTCAACAATGGAGAAAACCACTTGAGACATAAAGACAGTTGCAAAATTTGAAAGTCTAAGTATAATCAAGTAGAATTATTTTTTTATTTTTGAAGGTTGTATTTTGTTTTGTTTTATTTTGTTACTAATAATTCAGGCTTCCAAATGCACTAAACTCAGTGGGAACTCAGATTCTCTTCCACAGGGTCTCTTCGGACTGCACCAGTCCCAAGAAGAGACCATTTATATGAATATTGCATTAGGATTAAAAAAAGATCTGGACATAGCTGGCTACTTGCTTTGGCAGAGAACAGCTAGGGTTTTACCATCCTTCTGTTTATGGCAACACAAACTACTTTATTTGAAAAGTCACTCATTTCTATGATTGCAATAGACATGTTTTCATCAACAGAGCAGTTCAGGAGGAAAAAATTATTTTATTAGCTAATTTTCCTTTCATGAATTAGGGATTTTTTTTTCTCTGCACAGAGAGAAATTTCAAACCCCTCCAGAAATGGAAGCATGCCCATGGATTGACTACTACGGATCAAGTTTCCAGTGCGCTAATAACCTGCTCCAGTGAAAACATATTTTTAATTTGCTCTTAGGGTTATTTATTTTTTATTATTATGCTAAGGGTTTATAATTTAATGTCAAACATAATTTTGCACGAATTATGTGACTATACTATGATGCAGTAGATAAGCTTAGTGTGCTTGGTTGGCATGGTCTCAAATGATGTTTTTGAGAAAATGGATCACCATTTGGCCCGTTGCCATTCCATAAACTGCTCAGTAGAACTTTAAAAGGAAAAAGTTGCAGAGAATTTTCATGTTTTACAAAAAATACTTCTAGTACTACTAGAAGCAAAAAATTGCCCTGTACTAGATGTAACATAAATTGTATGAAGCTAATTAAGAAATTAAAATGTTGCCAATTAAAAATTGCAAAGTCATATTGATTATAAATTGCTGAACAACCAAGAGGAACAGTATTTTTTAAATGGAAATATTTGTTTTAAAATACAGTAGTCATGGTAGTGTCTCCAAGCTTTATGATCAGCTGGATAAGCATTTAAGAGCATCTGCAATGGGCCAAGTAGCACACTGGAAACTAGAGATGCAAAAATAAAATTTGTATTGCCTCTGCTGTCAAGGAGCTCATTGTCTAGTGGGGAGATGAACTAAGGTGCACCCTACCATGTGATGTGGGGATCACTACCAGGATGTTATGCAGAGGGTGCACAGACAAGACATTTGGCCAGGATTTGAGCATGGGGTGGAAGGTCAAGTAATGTCTCCAAGAGGACACTGGGTAACAGTTTACTCTTCCAGGTTAGAAGACAGGAAACCAAAGGAAGTAGCTTGTCTAAATACATGGGATTGTTTGTTCACTTTACCCAATTCCAAATTTAAATAAACATAAATATGCCATTTGCATGTCATTAAGTCATTTTTGCATGCTTTAGCTTATCTGTTTCTATACCAACACTTGACACTTAACTATGACAGAACTTTTTGTACCTTCACTCTACAGGGCAGTAAAGTAAAACCCTGTGACCGACTCAGAAGCATTCAGGTAATTAATGCATGTAGACAGGAATAAACTACACCACCCCTGAGTTCCAGCTAAGCATGCTTGCTGGGCACTTCTTGCCTGCCCCTATCCTGCACACTCATTATACCACCACTAACCAAATCACAAGGCATGGCAACACGTGATTAAAGAAAAATATGAAAATGTCATTTCTTACCTTCCCATTAAAACAAAAACTTCATCTACCTAACATAATCCACAAGAGTCTAAAATATATTTTCAATGTTCATCTGTTGTGGTGATCAAATCATACAGAACGTGAAACAGACTTAAATTTACATCTGTGCTTTCCCACTACTAAGTATAAATGTTTCAGTTCCAAAGTTAGTGGAATGTATAAAGGTAGAGGCATTCCAGGAGAAAGAGTTCTACTCCCAAGTTTCTACCTGCTTCAAAATGTCTATTTTTCCTGTTGAACAGATCATTGATCAGTGACTGAACAGATCATTGACTTAACCACTTAGGACATGTTTAATTGGCTTTTCTTATTCTGTTGTTCATATGAAGTTTTGTATCAAGCACAAGTGGTATAGATAAATTCCTAATTCTACAAAAGAACTTTATAGCAAACCAAACATTTGCTTTGAAAATGTTAGAAAAATCTTTTTTTCTAAATATGGAACTATAGAATTACTTATTGATAATAAAGATTTTTCCAATTAGGTATCTGCTTGGATCGTTTAGGTAATGAGTTAGAACTCTGCATAATGTTTTCCAGTTACCATTTTGCTTACCGTAAAAGGAAACAGACTGTTTCAAAGAGTATGGACACTATTCATGTGAGGTGAGATTATGATGCAATAACAAAGACACTTCCCAAAAACTGCAGCCTAATTCATCAAGGCATAATAAGGCTTCATGCAAAGTGTTCTGAGTCTAGTAGCTTCCAACTGATGTCACAGTGATTTAGTCTACTTATGTGTTGTTAATAGAAACATTCAACTTTCACGTTACTACATTTGAGAAAGAAAGAGCTGAAGGGCCACTCATCTGCTTAAAAGAGCTTTTTGCCTGGAAAAGACACACATTCTACTGCTCTCAGCCACTGCCCAAAGATGGTCAGGTGGCTCTACCAAGCTTGTAAAGGGATAGGAAATGAGAGACCATACTTGAATTTTCTTTGAATAGAAAATTTATCTGCCAACTTGGAATGGTTCTACTGCTGCTTATATTTCTAATATTCCTAGAAACTAAAAATTATTTGGTTCAAATATACCACAACATAGATTATGCATCTAGAGCACAAATTGATGTCAAATATTAAATGATGGTGATGGTATATTTTTCATCATTGACAAAAATGAAATTATGCAATTTCTTGAAGAAAATATATATGAAGGAAAAAGATTTCCTACTTATGTTGCTATATGTCCCTAAATATGAGTACTATCATCTGAGAAGAAAGGCCGAGAGAAACTCTTAGCCAGCTCCAAATACAAGATTTGGACCTATGGGATCTTGTGCTAATTTCTGTGTTTTTATGTTACTATACTGACTCTCCAAGAATACAAAAGTTAAGAAAATGATCAGTATTCCTCACTCATCAACAAGACCAAGATATCCCATAAGTAAGCCAAGTCTGTTAGTTTTCTAAGGGCAAGGAAAGAATAGTACTCAAAGGTAAGAAATCAACTGGCTAATCAAGTAAGTCCAAATGCAGAATGAGAATTTATCTAACCTACCTATAAGAAGTGAGATGAAAGACAACCAGTAAAACAGAAGGATTTTAAAACATGGCTGAAGTTATATCTTCACACTTGATATACACTGCATTCTTTAAGAAGACTTTGGCATAGGACTACCTAGGTTATTTCCTGATCATACCACACACAAAGCCTGTGATCTTGCCCAATTGTTTAACCTTTTGTCATTTCCGTTTACTTTCTTCTCTACAGTGGGCATAATGACTCCCTTGTTGATAATTGTGACAGTTAAATGAAAGAATTCATGTCTGAAGTGGCGCTGACAATGTCCTGCCCTGAAAGAGGAAGTTCTTCTTGAGAGGACTCAAAAATAACACCTAGGGTTTGAAGATTTAAATCATTTGCGAGGGCTTTCTAAGCATGTGCAAGGCTCTGAGTTCAGTCTGCAGAGCTGCACGCACACACACACAAGCATGCACATACAAAACCTTAGTATTTTTAATAAGACCTAAATCACTGTGAAAGTGCTTATAACAGCTTCTTATATGATTGATAAGATTTCATGTGTGTTTCTTTGTCCTGAAATAGAAAGAGACATGATCTTTCCATTTGTGTCATATGAAATCTGCATTGGTACTGAAAACACATTCTAAATAACACAGCAAATATGAAATAACATGAACCTTTTAAGTAAAATATACCAACACTCAAGTTACTGACATAAATTCAACAAAACTAAAACTTATTTTTCACTTTCTACCATCTCAGCAATTTTGTATTATATAGTCATAATGGTTGATAAACTTGTAGATCATTACAATGGGCAAAATAATTGATGCCACCAATATTAGACTAAAAATATAATTTCAGGTTATTAATTTAATTTAAATCATCTATGTCATTTCAACACTTTGGTTCTACATAACTCCACTCAGTATATTAACCATAGTTCTATGCTCACCATGTAAATAGCCAGGTACACTGATATATATTTTCTACTTTTTCTACCTAATCTTTTTAGTGTTATGGTCAATATGAAAGTAAATCAAAATCACTGAAGCCAAAAATTTTTGGCTAACACACAGATCTCAGAAATGTGTGTCAGTCTTAAGCATAGAGCTAGTGTTTTCAGCAACTGACTATTTAAGTAATAAGAAATTTGTGAATGTTTACACACTAAACAGACCACAATGTCTCTGCACATTGCTTACCAGTGACAGCAGAGACAAACTTGGAAGTGGACTTTTTTTTTCTTTTTCTCTCCTGTTTGTCTTTGTTGTGGTGGTCGTGGTGGTTTTGTTCTGGGTTTTTTGTTTGTTTTTTTCCTCCTACACTGATCTTGTTTTTATAAAATCATAAACACGGTTTCTAGCGTCTTTGTAGTTCTCTTCCATTCTTTTTATCTCCTCCTTCTCTCTTTCACTTCGGTCTTCTGTACCAGTTTCCCACAGTTAGTGTGATCCCCCTTTATCCTCCAGCCTTACTTCTACTCTCTTCCTTTTTCTCCACTTCTCTATTTTCTCTCTAATGCATTTTAAATGTAAACCACTGAGGGCAAAACTGACATACTCAGGACTTGGATATTGCATATTGTTTTCTAGTTTGTTTTAAACTTAGTTAAGTAACTGCAAATCTAGTTCATAAAGTTAAAGGTGACAGATTAATGGTTACTTCAGTTTGTCATTTTCTAGGCTGTGATTGATGCTACTATTATTACTGATGGTATGACTTTGCCAAAAGTGGCATAATTGTTTAAATAGCTGTTCTCCCTGGTACTCCAAGACTGAGATTGACTAAGGGTCACAGAAAATACTGTGTCACCTGTAAGATAACTTAAAGAAGTAGTCATTTCAGAAAGGTTCTAAATACTACCAATAAAGTGACCCACCATATGCGATTTACAAGCATCACCTCGGGAATTAAACTTTAAAAATAAAATAAAATGAGAAGACACTTAAACAAGATGCAACCTCAGACATCCAGTTCATCATAGGCAAACCCAGGAAAGAATGAAGTAGGACAGTCCAAAAGCCACCCACGTGGTTTCTCTGCAGTGGTAACAACAAAACAATTGAATGAGGCTCTAGAAAAAAATTGTACCAGAAATAATTTCTCGGATAACTGCAGAGATGCTGTATACAATGAAAACTATGCTGAGTGACTCTAGAACAGCTACAAACAAAAAAATAGAGGAGCTTCAGAAAATTATGGAAGCCATCAATTCTAAGCATAGGCAAGCAATGGAACAATTCTAAGTGTAGGCAAGAAATGGAATCCATAAGGAACATACAAAAAGATGTTCAGGAGAATAAAAATTCCATCAAAAGTATCTGTAGCACATTAATGTGAGGACAGGATCTCAGATTTAGAGCCTGGCTTGTGGTAAGCAGTCATGAAAAGAAGACTTCTTAAAAATAACAAGGGCCTATGAGAAATAAATCCAGTAGCTCCTGCATGAAGCAAAGAAGAATAACTTATGATGGATTGGAGTCAAAGCAAAAGCAGGCGATAGCACAAATGATATTTTAAAAATACTATTCACAGAAGTCATGGCAGAAAACTTCCGTGGTAGAGTAAGAGAATTTGCCAAACAGCTAATTGAGGCATATAGAACACCAATTAGCCATGACTAAAAAGAATCTGTAGCCGGATATATTACACAATATAGAAATTCAACCCAAAAATAGGAGCTGAGGATATAGCTCAGTGGAATAAGCGCCTGCCTAGCAAGCGCAGGGTCCTGAGTTCAATCCCCAGTACCGCCAAAAAAAAAAAAAAAAAAAAAAATAGAACCCTACAAGCTGCTAGAGAAAATAGACAAATCACTTATCAAGGAAAGCCCATAAGAATCACGGCAGATATCTCAGCACAATCCCTGAACTCAAGGAGAGCTTAGAGAGAAGTATTTCAAACTCTAAAGGAAAATAACCTTCAACCAAGATTGATGTATCCTGCAAAACTGTCTTCCAAAATTAATAGAGAAACAATATACTTCCATGACAAGGAACCTCTGAGGAAATTTGACCATAAAACTAGCACTCCAAAATGTTTTGAAGGACATTCTAGAAGGAGATAATGAGGACTACAACCCCACGAACCCCAAAAGAAGGAATCCTCTAGGTAAAGGAAACAGAGGGAGGAGGAGAAAGGGGAAGCCAAGAATAGAAAAATAACGTGACAAGGATAAGACAATACATAACAGTTATAACCATCAATGTTAATGGTCTCAAATCACGAATCAAAACACATACACTAGCAGAATGGATCAAGAAGCAGGATCCTGTAATATGCTGCATATATGAAACACATTTAATTAAAGAAATTCATTCAATGAAAGTCCAAAGATGGAAAACAATTAGGAAAAAGAATTACAGGCCAATATCCCTAATAAACAGAGATGCAAAAATCCTCAATAAGATACTGGCAAACAGAATGCAGCAAATCAAGATTATACATCATGACCAAGTAGGAGTCATCCCAGGAATGGAGGGATGGTTCAACACAGGTAAATCAATAAATGTAATGCACTATGTTAACAGAGCCAAGGAAAAAAATAATATGATCACCTCAATAGATGCAGAAAAGATTTTGACAAAATCCAGCATCCACTCATGATAAAAACCCTACAGAAAATTGGAATAGATGATCTTTACTTCAATATAATAAAAGCCATCTATGACAAACCAACAGCCAACAACATACTAAATGGACAAAAACTGAAAGCTTTCTCTCTAAAATCAGGAACAAGACAAGGATGTCAACTGTCTCCACTCTCATCCAACATAGTTCTGGAAACTTTAGTCAGAGCAAGTAGAGAAGAAAAAGTAATAAAAGAAATAATGATAGGAAAGGAAGATGTTAAATTACCATTATTTGCACATAATGTGATACTCTAAATAGAAGACTCCAAAAGGTCCACCAAAAGACTTACAGATTTAATAAGCAAATTTAGTACCATAGCTGGATAAAAAGTCAACAATTACAAATCTGTAGAATTCCTGTACACTAGTAACAAACTCACAGACAGAGAAATTTGAGAAACAGCATCTTTCACAGTAGCATCCAACAAGTAACATACCTGGGAATCAATCTAATGAAGGATGTAAAAGACTGCTACATTCAAATCTACAGTACCCTGAAAGAGGATATCGAAGCAGATATCCAAAAATAGAAAGATATCCCTTGCTCTTGCGTAGGAAGAACCAACATTATGAAAATGGCCATATTTCCAAAACTGTTATACAGATTTAATGCAATTCCAATCAAAATCCCAATAGTACATCTCACAGAATTAGAGAAAACAATCCTAAAATTCTTTTGGAATCAGAAGGAACATAGAATAGCAAAAGCAATTCTGGGCAAGAAGGCAAGGCAGGGGGCATCACAATCCCTAACTTAAAATTATACTGTAAAGCTACTGTAATAAAAACAGCATGGTACTGGCAAAAAGCAGACCCAAAGATCAACTGGACAGAGGAGAACATGCAAAAACAACTCTAGACATACTCAGCCACCTTATCTTTGAGAAAAGTGCCAAACATTGACTGAAAGAAAGATAGCCTCTTTAATAAATAGTACTAGAGAAACTGGCTCTGCACATGCCAAAGATTAAAGTAGGACCCATATCTTTGAGTATTCACTAAACTCAATTCAAAATGGATCAAATGTCTAAATATTAAGACATAAACATAAAATTTGGTGTAAGATAGAAGAGGTACAACTCTTGAAGACATTAGTGTAGGAGAAGAGTTTATGAATAAAACACTGATAGCACAGGGACTATCACAAAGAATCAACAACTGAGAACTAATCTTACTAAAAACTTTCGCACATCAAAAGAAACCACCAATAAAGTGAAGAGACAACACACAGTGTGGGAGAAAATGTTTTCCAGTTGTTCCTCAGACAAAGAATTACTATTGAGAACACGTAAAGAATTCACAAAAATCAGACCTCACAAATTTAAACTCCCAATCCAAAAATGAGCATCTGAGATGAATACATACTTCTCAGATGAAGAAATACAAATAGCAAATAAATATATTTAAAAAGTGTTCAGCATCACTGCTCACTTGAGAGATGCAAATTAAAACAACGCTGAGATTCCGTCTCACCTGGAAAGAATGATTATTATCAAGAAGTCAACTAAGAAATGCTGGAGGGGCTTTGAGGAAAAAGGAACATTTCTCCACTGCTGGTGTACCTCTAGACTGGAATAACCACTGTGGAAATCAGTGTGGAGGTTGCTAAAAAAACTAAGATTGTAGGTCCTACTTGACCCAGCTATTCCCTTTCTGGGTATCTTCCCAGAAGAATTAAAAACATCATACCATAGTGATATATGTGCATCTATATTCATAGTAGTACAATTTGTAATAGTTAGGTCTTAGAAACATCCCAAGGGCCCATAAACCAAGGAATGGCTAAAAAAATGTGGTCCTTTTATACAGTGGAGTACTACTTAGCAATAAATAAGGATAAACTGGAGACTTTTATAGGTAAATGGATGCCACTTGAGACTACAGTCATAAATGTAGTAAACCAGATGCACATCAGAAAACATCATATTGTCTCCCTAGTGTGAGAAGCTGAAGAATAAGATCCAAAATGTACAACAGATGTTTAAAAGAAACCTCAAAAGGAAAGAGACTGTGATGGGGCAATGGAGAAAAGAAGGTAGGGAAAAGCAAAAAGAAAGTAAAATATATATATGATAGCATAGGTATACTACTAATTGCTCTTTGTTCATTGAAAGAAAGGTTTGTGCTAATATTTTTTAGAGAAATAACTACTTATATCTTGTTCTCTGAGTAACTAATTTAAAGATAATGCACAATTCATTAATCATTATTACCCTCCTGTTATCTTGTTGTGAAATTTTGATTTTTTTTCTTTCAAAATAAAAAAAAGTAAACTATAGGTTCTGGCCAAATTAAAAAGGAAGAGATTACATAACTGTAAACATTACAGGCCACTATCATGAGAACTGCCACAGATATTGTATGTTTTCAATAGCAAATACTTAGCCCCTGAGTACAATGTCTGAGCTAACACCCTCAACACCAAGTGACATTTACTTCATATATCTGTGTCTATAAGCCAATGAGCTCCTGAAAATTTGTGTAAATTTTTTATACTTCTATATTAAACAAATATTAAAAGGAAAAAATTATGCACTACTAATCTTTAAAGCTTGTGTTAATATTAATTTATAGTCTAACACTTATGTCCAATAACATTATCAAAAGTGCCTCAAGTGTGACAAGCATGTCAGTCAATATAAGAAAATTTCATATTGGTCACATTTAGATAGACATGTCCTAAGTAAATAAGAATTGTGAAGAGAAACCTTATAACATAGGAATAGAAGTCAAGAGCTTTGTATTCCAGTTCCAGCACCAGCCATTTTTATCAAGTTTCACCAAACCGTTACCGTCCTATGAACTTATCTGCTAAGAAAGTTATATCAGCTGCTCAACCATGAAGACAATCCTGTGAGCATTGAGTAGTAAGAGTGTTCAACTCTCCACTTACATTCACTACAATTTTTCTTCTCTGTATAAAATATTTCCCAACTAAGCACTGATGACCAAAGCTTAGTAAGTACTGATAACACATAGCCTAATAAAATAGAAAGATCAAAGATGCCTTACGAAAAACAAACTTATGTGAATAATAATTAAATCATAAAATTAAAGCTATTTTAGGCTTACTGTGACTATTTTACTATCTTACTGTTTTACTATTATTTAGTCTTACTATTTTCAACCACTTACTTCAAATATAGGTATCACAAATTACCTTGACTTCACTAAATGCTAAATGCATCTTTAAAAAATTAAAAATTGGTATGTGTCATGGAAAACCACCATAATTCAAGTCTAATTATGTTTATTATTTTTCAAATCCTTACTGAATGTCACGTAATGTGTTAAGACATTGGTAGGCATTATCATCTGTAACCCACTCTAAAATGCTAGGTCTTAGGTAATGTGATTTACATTATTCATGATAAAATGCCTACTTATTTTCTAGGGTCTCATTATCTGAATCCATTTACATCCAATCACAAATTCTATACTTCAAATACTGTCTTACATATCACCTTCTTCTCAAGATCATATACCACTGAGTTTCTCAAGTAGAGTCTAAAAAGACAATTACAGGAACATAAAGGAGGGAAAAATGTGTATAATTCTAGGCTTAGGCATGGGTTATTTTAATAGCCATCATCCTTAAGCCAAGATTCTATCTATCATTTTGAAAGTAAGAGTGTTGTTATTTAATAAAAGGGCACTAATTCACTAAAATGAAGATGCATCAAAGTGGTAACATCCCTGCCCAAATTAGCATAACTATTCCAAACTTAGATTTACATATAATTCAAGTTTCAAATTATGGCCATAATCTTGAAACTGCTTTCAGGGGAGGTGAATTTAAATACAGGAATGCTGACAGATATTTCTGCCTTGCTACATTTTGTTAGTAGCACACATCTACATTTAGATCCATAGCAAAAGCTTTTGGAGCAAAAGTATCTGTCTTTTAAATTCATTTTTCACAACACGGCCCTTTACCCATTCCATATATAACCCACAAGTCTTTTGGAAAGTGTGAGCCAGTAAGAGAACTGGGCAGATGATTCTCTATCCCAGCTTCCCCTCACAAATACAGACACTATTTCACCTACAGTGTATTTAGATAATTCTCCTTTAAGAGAAGTTTAGAATTCTAGAAAATTTCACAAACTAATTATACTCAAATTTTCAAAGAACTCAACTAAGATTTTATCATCACAGGAAACACAGTGGTACCTCTTGTGGTTCATAATGGTAATAGTAGGCCTCTGCATCATTGCTTTGACAATCTGCCACTGATTCTTGTGGTCTTCATCCTGGTCTCCAAACACTTAAGAACAGCTGGCAATCCTGATGGAGAATTACATTCTCACTTGTTGGTCCTTGAGCTTCTTAACAACTTAAACTATTATTGTAATGACATGGTCATGCCCATGGACTTCCATGTGACAGGTCCACCCACCACAGCCAATGGCTAGAGCATCTTGACTATGATCTTGAATTCCTTCCTAGTAGTCTAATCACATCTGAAAAGAAATATGTTAAGGTGATTTGTCTCCACCCAGCAACAGACACTTACTAACAGTAAGAGTAAGGAAAATTGTTGCTAGAAACCAACACAAGAGTAGAGGTAAGATTTTTTCGAGAATCCTTTTGAATTGACACACTGACAATCCAGCAGCCAGTGAGAAGGGAAAGATGGAATTATCATAGTGCTATAAATTGAAACTGCATTAAAGAACAAAATTTGAGGAAACAGGGGTGAGGGAAATAGTAAAAGAGAGAACTAAAAAGGAAACAATTTGAAACTAAAAAGAATGAGAGGGGTCCCCACTTTAGAAGCAAGAAAAGAGTAATGAAGAACATTATCTTATATTGTATGAATTTACAAGTTATTATAGCACACTGTGGAATTTAATTATAGTATCAAACTACTGGAATAAAATTATGAGTGGACTATGGTTGAATGGTTCAGTGAAAAAGGCCAAAATCATTATGTGAGTTTCAAAATATGGGCTAGAACCTGTAGGCAGTGGGTCATTTTTGTCTAGGTGAGGGGATCTAACCCTATCAGAGATGGAACTAGCAAAGGTTACAAAGCGCACAGTTTCAAAAAATAAAACATAATGTCACAGCTATTTTTGGAATTCACTGTAAGATTATGGTTACTGTTAAAAATCAGTGGTGGCCTCTTGATCTCTTTTTCCCACATGTCCAGAAGCAAATCCATGCAGTGTTGGTTGATAAAATGCTCCTGATGGTAAAAAGACAATGATACTAGCGACCAGATGTAATATTCTTCATCAAATCGTGAGCTGACAAAGATAATGTTGTACTTCCTACAAAGCAGCAGACTTATCTCTTGACATCTGATTTATGGACGTTTTTCTCTTAATTCCAAGTGCGTATCTTTAGAGTCCCAGTAGTGTTAATGCCAATTGAACAACTAAACTAGGCTCGTCAAGTTGAGAGCTGACTCTGCTCAACGTTACTCTACATAGTGTCATTATCATTTCTAGTAAATTGACAAACCTGTGATTATCGGCATTACAGGCCGCATGACGATTATTATATGATTAAAAAATGAACTGTTTTTCTCACTGCCACTAGCATTGAAATTATTTTTAAAAACATCAGTAAAGAGAAATGGTTTCTTTAACATTAGATATGTCAGAAATTAGCAAACACATATTAATCCTTTTATGTCCCTTTTACTAATACCCGTTTCCATTTTAAGCACTATTCACATTCGTTGCTCTAACGAAGCACATTGCTGAGCCTTGTTTTCAGAGGTAGAAATGTTAATATGTGATAAGGATCAAAAATAAAAACAAAAGAGAGACAGAAGTGGAACACTACAAGCACACCCTTCTTCAACCATACAAGAAAAATGGGAACTATACAGGTGAATGGGGAAAGTACAACACAACTTGGGAAGGAGAAAGATTTACAGGAAATGGTATGATTTCTGATTATGTTCAATGGGCTTTAAATAATGAGATGACAGCAATATCGTTCAACCAAAGCTGTTCTAGCACAAGATCACACAATTTGCTTTTCCCCTTATCAGTCTCTGATGGGAAGAACAAGCCATGTTTTTGGACACAGCTTTTACGAACTCTAGTCAGAGTACAGAATTAACAAATCCATTAATATTAGAACAGTAATGACTGCACAAAATGACTTTGCATACAGTTGATGTATGTAGTGATTTGCTTTCTGTGTAAAAATTAGCCAGGATGTGAAAGTTGAACACCCATGTTCATCAAACTATTCGACCTGCTCTGGCTGTGGGTTTTAATATTCACCTGCTGGGTACAACTGCATGAATAAAAATGTACCTACATTGGTCTTGACTGTTCAGAGTTTATGACTTCTGCAAGTGGAGAACAAAGAGTGGTCAAAGGTGGCAGGACTGTTTGCTCAGTAAATAGTACAAATCATACGCACAACTCATTCTCAGGTTCATTTATCCACAGAGGTTTTCTGCTTTTTGGTTTTTGGTACTGGGAACTGATCCCATAGAGTTTAAATAAGACAGTAATGGACATGTGATAAACATATCAATGGGCAATTTCAGGTTATTTCCACTTATTTTTTCTTCAAGATTACTACATCCAAGCACTCCACCCTTATGACCCCTCTGTGCTTAGCCTTATCTGCTCTTGGCCCAATATGTTCAGTGCCTTCATTATCACTAAAGTTTCCAACTTATAAACACCTTAAGCATTCATTATCTTAAAAAGCAAGCACATTGTATTTTGCTATTTTATTAAATTCTCATCCTATTTCTTAGAAGGGAGAATTGCCTACTCAAAGCAGACAGGACGTTATAGGCAGTAATCTGGATGTGCTGTTCTCCCTCCCACACAGCTACCTCCTTGAGAATAAGGACTAGGTCTTGTTGATATTTGTATCTTCAGCAGGTTGAACAGCTCTTCATTGAACATCAGGTGCCCAATAAATAATGCAGAAAATAAATTGAATCCATCACCCACTTATCGCTTTTACTTTAGCATTCAGCCTCTGCGCTTAGAGCTGTACTAAAGGTCAACCAATCAAACAGCCCTTTCTCCCCTCTCAGATCTTCAACCTGTTGACTGCACTTAACAGTGCATAAGTATGGGCTTGGGAGTTGACTGACCTGAGCACAAAGTGCAGCTCAGCTACTCGCTTGCTTCATAAACCTTCGTGAGCACATTATCTCACCTCACTGGACATTAATTTTTACCTTTGCAAAATTAGGATAGGGCCACATCTCTAATACAAAGCCTGGGGAAATTCTGTAGCAATACGCACAGCCAGGTCTGAATATACAGTCAGTCTTCTGTGTGTGTCCTTCTCCCCTTGCTCTTGTACCTTTCATTTCTTCCAATGCTGTTAACCATGATATTCCTCCTTCCTCGTAGTTAATACACTGTGATTTCTCAGTTTCTTTCAATATTGTTTCATCACGAACATTAATTCCAATCACGTGTCCTCACTGCTAATACTTTCACTTTTTTACATTCTCTCTGTTAATGACCCTATGCACTTTTTGAATTTTGCTATTCCCTTTCCCCCTACTTTGTAGATTCCAAATATCTCTGCACCCTCACCTGTCCCATATTCTCCAGAGGCCAGTCATCTGCCAAATACTCATAAGCTCAAACACTGCATTGGCCACTTCAAAGATGCGCCGTGCCTACCCTGGTAGCACGTTGGCCTCTTATGTTTCCCATTTTGTTAATGATACCACCACTTACAGGGCCAGACAACCCAGGTATCTGGGGAACTTCATGTTCATGAGCTCCAGTGGCCTTCAGTCAGGTCCGAACTCCTCAGTTTAGCCATCAAAGTGATGTAGTTTATTCTGTATTGCTGCATTTATCACATTTTCTAGGACTTTCATAGATTACTTTATGTCTCATCCAAATACTAAATATTTCACTCATTACTGCCTGCTTCCCAATACCTCAAGCCTTCCTGAATGTCCATCATCAACTTCTTACCTTTCCAAATCCTAGATTTCCTACTAGACCTAAATTCAATATCCCTTTTCCATGAAGTCCTTTTCAGGTTCCATAGCAAAAAACTAGCTTTCATACCTCAAAGTATTCAAGACAATTTAACAATTTCTCGTAGAAAATTCAGCATCTGTTAAGTAAGTGTTGTTCATGTCTCTTTCTTATACAGCCTGTTGAATTATCTGTTCCTTCTACCCCTTCCCGCCCTACTCATTTTCACCTCTTCCCTATTTCCACTTCCTTCTGTAACTCAGAGAAAAACTTAAAGTAGCTTAAAATCCAGAATTAGGTATATTAAATAAGCAATGTGGATTTACACACAAAATTCATTCAGTGACATTTCCAGGACATAGTTGAATATCCACAGCGAAGACAGTTTTTCCCTCATGGTCAATGTTTTGAGAGGTATAATTCAAGACCTCAGATATGTTCTGAGTGGTAAATATTGCTGGAAATCTGACCACCAGAGGAGTAGAATGTTACTGTACAGCTCATGGCTTCTTGTCAAAGATTTATAATTAACAACAGAATCAGTTGGCATCACTAAACTATATTTTGTTTCTTTAATCTCCTTCTCCTCCCTTTTGTTTTCCTCCTCCCTGTTTGTGGCTGATAGAACCAGATGATCAATAATCTTTCTTTCACCAACTCTGATCATCATCTTTGCTACTGCCAAGATGCTATTATTCACTTTAATACATTAATCCTTTGGTTGAAATTCTTAACCCACAATTCTTTATTAAAGGACCATCTTGGCATCCACGTGTTGATAGCAGCTTGTCTGTGTGCTTCAAAAGAATGAATCTGAATGAAGCTTCTCTTCCTCCTAAAAAGATATGAATAAAGAGAAGGATACAGAGAGAAAAATTTGAACTCATTGACATGAAGATGTGGAGAGAAAATTGAATCTTACATAAATTAGAGAACAGGAAAGTTTCACCTTGCAGTTACAATTAGATGTCAACATGTCATTTAATGACAAAGTGCTCAGAAACATTGTGGCATTTTATTGAGTGTCACTCTCATTTCTATCACGATGAGAAATAGAGCACACACTGTACTGGTTAGTAGACCAAACCTTTGTACAATTGCTGTAACCTTTGCTGGAACCCAGTGATTTTTGTTCCTTTTCAAAAAGACATTAAAGTGACAGTGTGGCAGGCCATTTTTTCCACCACACACACTAAAGCTAGTGTGCATGCAGCAGAACTCTGCCAAAGCACGTTGTATTCATACAAAGATCCATACAGATCTTAATCATAAAATAATCCATTCTGTACTCTGTTTTTATGACATTTATATGAATCTGGCCACAGCCTCATCAAGCAGCTCACAGAGGAAAATTGTTCTATTTATGTGGTCGAGACAGGGTGGACTTGATTTTTGAGCACAGGGAGAAAGAAATACCCAATTTTTTTTTTGTACTTACAAATCTGGAACTCAAAGGAACTATTTTACACCATTTTGTAACTATATTTGTAACCAAGGATCAGAAGAGATGTGATTCTCTTCTTCTGTCCAGAGAAGAGTAGAATAGTAAAGGCATATATCGATATTTCTGAAACTGAGAGACTGAGTGAAGACACCTGGAAATAGTTTTCTCCTTCTTTTCTATGTAATTGCAAAAGGCAAGGAAATGTATGTGAGGGTAAAAGTAGACAGGAAATTTTCCCATGTGCATCTGCTTTAATTTATTCTTGCCCCTGCATTTTAAAGACCAATAATTTTTCAATTAATATACCCAACTTCTCTTTTGCATATATCGTTTTCATGGAAAAGTAAATAAATAAGTGTCCTCTAAAATTTGTTCTGATCTATCGGCCCCTGCCGCTCTGTGATGATGGTAAACATGAATCTATGTGCTTGTGCAGTGTAATCGTTTTCTGTGCTCTAGTAGGACAGACAAAACTAAAAATGGCTGTTTCATTTGTTTAAAATCTCTTAGAAAGCTAATTTTCTGGGTAAACTCCGTGAATAATTAATTCAGGTAAAACACCACACTGATTTTCTGACAATATTTCATCCATTCACAGTATCCTTCACCCACTTATGGTGGTTCTAGCCTCACTAACAATGTTGTCCGTGCAATTTTGGTTTACACAATCATCTATAGCTCTTTTAGATGCTGCATTTATTTCTTCAAAGTCAGAAACTAGACTCTAGTAACCTAACTCTGCCTTTGTAACAAAGGTATGAATTCAAGTTTTCTGATTTCTTTAAAGTCACGATTACTGATTTGTGTGTGGAGTCATTACAGAAAGATCCAAGACCATATATAATAATCTGACACCATGTGAGCCCAGGAACTACATCAAATATGTATTTGTTATACATTTCACCAGAAAATAAGACTTAATATCCCTTTTTCCTTTCAAATAATGAGGAACAGTCATCCCTACATTTAGAATGCAGAGGGAGAGAAAAAGGAACTCTCAATAAGTAAAGACTGTTGTAAAAAGCTGAATTAATGTAAATAATTATGTAATGATTGCTCCTAATTAAATAAGAATAATATTCAGAGTGTTCTTTCCTATTTCATAAGAAACCACTGGTATGTAGGTAATATGCTATATACTGTTTTCTTGCTCGAACCAACCTGTCCTTAAATAAATGAAAGCATAAATAGACGCATAAACTCCATGTGAATGATTAGTGTGTGATACTGTTACCCTGAGGCTTCTGTAACTCACATATATTCCCTTCTTCCTATTTCAAATCTTTTAAATATTTTCTGTTCAAATACTTATAAAAGCACGTATGGTTGAAATAAAAATAAAGCACATACAGATGATATTTTTAAGCACAGTGTTCTCATACCAGAAGGAAAGTATCCAGACATGTTCTGTTTCTCTGAATCCTATATACAGTCAGGAGAAATAAGAGCTTAAAAGCAATAAGGACTGAGAAGAGCTTGTGGAAATGCTTTGAGGAGTAGCAAACGTCATTTAGGAAGGAATTGCCATCTTTTTGCGATGCACCTTCCTAATGTTAAAGTTTATGACAGAATGTGCATCCCCTGCCAAAAGTGTCCGTGTGAACAAGTACAAATGCGTGTGTGATGCTTCAATCACTATGTGAGGGTGAGCAGTTATAGAAAAATCTGAACCATCGCTAATATGTTATGATAAAAAATTTATTTCAAAAAATATAGTAAATAATTTGACCTAAGCATATGAACTTAACAGTGTCATATTCTGTTTAACCAATCCTTAGCTATTGAAAACAATTTTCAAGGTAAAAATTGCCATAAATCCTGCACATCTATAAATCTGTTTTCTGAAAACAAAGTATCTTCAAGTAAGCATGCATAGTTCTCCCAACCTTAGTCTTTTCTAAACTTTTAGGAAGCTGGCTTTCTCAGGAGAGTTAAGACAAATCGTAACAGCAAATGAGAAGGAGGCTGAACAACACATAGCTGAATTTTTGTGTTTGCGTCTTTTTGGGTATGTGTATGTGTATCTGTATGTTGCAGAGTAAGGAGGAAATTGTGTATGTGCCTGTGTGCGTGTGTGTGTGTGCACGTGCATGCTTCCTGATGTGACAGATACCCATCTCCCTAAACTGCACATTTATCAACAACAATGAGATTTAAGGGAGTGATATCCTTCCTATATAAAGAGGATATGTCAAATGTGGCTTGACCACATGAAACCAGTCCTAATGAAGACAACAGAATACAAAGTAGGTGCCACTTTATGATAAAAGCCCTAAAGCTGCACCTACAACCTAAATCCATGCACTGAACACATTTTCCTCAAAATGTGACTGAAAGCATTTTCCTAGAAAAGTGAGTAATTGCAAAATGGAGCCACATCATAATATTCATTTAAGTTATATGATCACAATTATACATAAATTGGTCAAATAGATAATAGAAAGTTTCTATATATGTAGCATGGCAGTTCTGCCAACTCTTTCTACAGATTGAGTCTGAAATAAGACAAAAGCCAGCCTGCTTTTAACTAGTCCCAGCTCTCACTTTAAAGAGATTCCAGCACTGAGTGACACTGGTAGTTTGAAATAACCCCTATTGTATACAGTATGACCCTCAATATAAGGTAGCTACCTTATTTATATTAAAGTTTTAAAATTCTATTCTACTATCAGAAAAAATATTCTTGCTGCTTTGCAGTTGTCAGGAAATAGAATCCATGGTCTCCATTGTGGCAGCTTCTTAAGGAAGGGTTCTTAAGGTGATTCTGTCTAACACAATTTTCTCCTTATATCCTGCATTTAACTCATTTCTAGCTATACATAAGGGCCTATACATTTTTTTTACAAACATTTAACTTTGCCAAGAGAACTGATCCCTGGTACCCATTCAAGAAACCAATTGGCAAAACAAAAAGGTTTTAATGAGTATCTACAGTGTGCCAATCTATATGCTATGGGCAATAAAAGAAAACATACTACATCATATCAGTCCTTCAGTAATTAAAAGATTACGCATGAGTAAAACTGCAGAGACTAAGCCAAGTTTCTTAGTACATAACAATGATGAAATTTTGTACTCCATGAACTAAATTCTAGTGCGATTTTAGGGGAGTTGCCAAAAGTATGATATGGAATAATGCAAGAAGATGTTGTGTAGGCAGTGCTTGAGGTGAGTATTTAATAAGAAATATGGATTTGATAGTGAATGAAATTAAAGGTTAAAGTCACTGGTGCATATTTAAAA